>JAVJIF010001368.1:0-122485 GCA_038442645.1 Agave tequilana | reverse complement strand
TGATGAAGTGATTTGATTAGCACTTCTTTTCTTCGTCAAGTAATCCCTTAGATCCATGGGAAGAGGATCGAAGAGATTAGCCTTGCAACTTCGAGGGAGGGAGGCATCCTTGCGCTGTACAGCTTGGACGCAGGATTCAGAGACGCAGTTCTGCGTCGTAGCTTTAGGACGCGTGTCTGGCGTCTCTGCTGAGAAGAGACGCGACTATCGCGTTGCTGATTGGTGCGTCGGAAGCAGAGACGCTTAAGAGAGAGCGGGCTGCTGGGCCTACGCTAGAGGCGGCGTGCCTCTTGTACTTGACGAGCGCGCAAGCTTCGCCTTGGCGTCTGGTGAGTAGGGCTTCAGAGAACTAGTTTGGGGAGTCTCGCGTTTGGGCCGTCAAACGCGGACTTCGCGTGCTGGATGCGGCACAGCCAAGACGCCAGTTTGAACTTGCGTCCTGCCTCAGTTGGACAATCAGAAGTTCCAACTTGTAGTTGACGCGCACGCCTCCTCTGTCGGCGCTCAGCGTTTCGGTTGCGGTGGAGGTGGAGAGAAACCAACGACGACCTGGTGCTGAGGGAGAGGGTGAACTGGCTGGACACCAGAGGGCTTGACCACGCGGGTCTCCTGAGAGACGTTGGCGCGTGTATCTCGTATGGCGCGGTTGGCCGCGACATCCTTTACAGCAGCCGCGCCTGAGGCCACGCGGGTCTCCTGAGAGACGTTGGCGCGTGTGTCACGCTTGGCGCAGTTGGCCGCGACACCCTTCACAAGCAGCAGTGCCTGAGAGAGTCTCAGATCGGGTTTCGGGGCAATTTCCCGTAGAGACCCTGCGGCAGACGCGGGTCCTTGGGCTCTTGGAGCCGAAGAGAGAAACTCTTCATACTTTGCCTGGCCGAACTCGACGACGAGCGATTTGACCATCTTCTCCTTATTGAGGACATCACCTTGCGCCACGATTTGTTCGTCAGTACAAAATGAGTCCCCAGCGGAGTCGCCATCTCTTGTACGCGTCGAAAAGGTGGATTCGATTGCAAAATTCTTTTGATTGGATAGAAGATTACAACAGAACAATATTCCTGTTACAAGGGAGAGGGAATCTCAGAGTTGATTCCCTCTTGTTTAAAGCGGGTTTTCAAGCGGCGGTGGAGAGTGAATCTGTTCTCCGTTGACCGGAAGTGAACGTCGAGACCTTCAAGGGATTCTCTCTTCGGATGGCAGACGGAGTAACACAGCTCTGTCGACCAAAACTCTCAAAGAGATGATAGGCAAAGAGAAACTTGTACGTAGTAAGTTAGCTAAAGAGCTGAACTCTCTCTGTTTGTCTCTCTCTATCTCCGCCTGTGACTCTGTCTTCGTCCCCTTCTCTCATAGCGGCGGGGCTTTTATAGAGGTTTCAGGGGTGAACGTGCCCCTAAAAACATCCACAATGGGGGCTAACTTCCCTGTTATATGGGCGGTGACTGGCCCCATAACCAGGGCAGTTATAACCGAGGCGCGGGTTTTCGACCCTCGTGCCTTGGTGCTGAGACGGGGGTTTGGAACCTCGCGCCTTGGTGCTGAGACGCGGGTTTGGACCCTCGCGCCTTGGTGCTGAGACGCGGCCAATATTACCTTGCGTCTAGAACTTGGAATTCTGCTTTTCAATGGCTTGTCTTTTAGTGATTTTTAGACAGCCTACAACTTGGTGCAAAAACATGATCCAAAGAGCTAGACTCCTCTTGAGTACTTGATGTGGTCTTGATACACAAGCTCTTGAATCAACACGTGTTAGCTCCAAACCTTGACTTGAAATCCATTGTTGAAGCCAAACACCAACTAAGATCTTGATCAAATATCTGAGACTAATTAAACACAAGATCATTAGTACTATAACTACATGAGCTAATCATCATCAAAACTAGAGTGATGGTCCTTTGGGCCAACAAATGCAACAAGGCATCGTCACAATTAGTCGAGATGACATGGTAATCTTGGAAGGAGAGAAATGTGAAGGACAAGGAAGGAAAAAAAACTCAGTTCGAGGTGGAGTTTCAAGGATAAACTTGAAAGGAGTTCACCCAGAAGCGGAGTTTAAGGAAGACTGCAACAGGACATGAATCGGGTCAAAGTATTGCGGGAAGTAGAAAGGGTTGCATTCGGGTAAGGCCCGAGATGGCCCAAGCTGATTGAGTCGAATCTGTGCACAGAAAAAGAGAAGTTTTAAAAATATAAATTAACAAGTGCAAGGGTGCTCAATGCTACCGTTATAGCAAGTGGTTTTATGAATCATGATCCACAGGAGAAAAGGCGATAGAAGCATTTTTGGTATTCTTTTAAGTTACTAAAACTAGTTAAAGATTCTTCTTTATTTGAAAAGAAAAAGAAAAGAAACTAGGTTAAGTTACAAAGAAAGTTAAAGATAGAAAATGATTTTGAGATCTTTTAAGTCAAAAGAGTTACTAAGTTAAAAGAGAACGAAATGAAAAGATTAAGAAAAGAAAAGCGTTGGTTTATAAAATCATTTTTAAAACTAATAAATTAAAAAAAAGAAAGGAAAGATTTTAAAAAAATAACATACCTTGAGTCATAGTATTGATTAACGTACTTTGACTAAAGCAAAGCAAAGCAATGAAAAGAAAAAACAGCGATCGACTACGTTGAGTAACAATGAAGAAAAAGGGGAGAGTTATATTGATTGTCACTCTCAATACACTATCTCTGAAGAAGATTACATTCAGTGTCACTCTAAATATAATTTTTCCTCTCCTTCTTTCATGAAACTCTCTCTAATCTAAGATATAAAGAATTATAAAAATTACATAAAAAGAAAAAAAAAAACCTAAGCTAAACTAGAACAAAAAACCTAGCCTGAGATCTCTTTCTGCAGTGTGGTCCCCTTTGCCTTCAGAAATGCCAGTATTTATAGGTAAAACGAAGATAGGAGCGAGCGAGTATGAAGATAGGGGAGCAAACGCTCTCCCAGATCTGTGTTAACACCCCAGATTATTAACCTCGATTTAATAATTAAATCTTGGGTTATTAAGACTATATAGAATATGAGAAATTTTTTTGACATTGATTTATTTAGCATGTAATAAATTTTAATAATTTTTAAAATTTTAAGTGGTATGTATGAAATATACTTACATCATAATTATTGTGCAATACTTCATTGTATAGATATACTAGTTTTATACATGAAATATGTATATTTATCAAGAAAATACAACCATGAGAAATGTTTTATATTTTTTGTTAGTGAGAGGGTAGTAGATGTGCATGGGACGGAGATCAAGAGTCTAGATCTTCTTAAAGTAGGAAATTGACACTAGATGAAATGGGCCATGGCAAATTGTAATATTAGATGGATTGGATCTTAAAAGAGTCCCAAAGGAGAATTCATCTTCTTCATCCTCTTCCTAGAGGAGATTCCTCCATGGCAAAACCCTAGAAACCCAAAGATCCAATCCCCCTCTCTATTCGTCACTCTATTTCTCTCCCCCCTACTACTCTCTCTTACTCTCTCCTTGGATTAGTGCAGCAGTAGTGCTGTCACACCAGTCTGCGGAGGCGGCGACCGCCCGGCCAGGCGTAGGCGAGCGACCAAGGCGCGGGCGGCAAGGGCGACAGGGCGAAAGAGGTGAGGGAGTATATAATTTTCAGATTTGGTTTTAAAACTCAACTTTGAATTTCAATCTCATATCTTTCTTTGATGGTGATGATATTTTAATTTGAGTGTGAGGTGAGATTAATTCTTGATATATACTGTTTCTTCTTAAATTAAATCCAATCCTTGAAAGAATTATGGGTAAGATCAAGTTTATAAACCTCTCCTAAACCATTTAGTGTAGATTGAGATTCTTGAAGGCTCTTACACTTATAATAGTTGAGCCTCTTGTCATTCTTTCAAAATAACTATGAAAATTAATCTAAATCTGATTTTGTAAATGTTAGCTAGATGAAAAGAAAATTTTATGGTATGATTTAAACTTTGAAGTGAAGGTAGACTAAGGAGAGGATGATGGTAGATTAAGTTATGTTAAAATTATTAATGTTCATATGAAATTTGCCTATGATAAAAAATTTACTTAAGTTCATAGCTTACTTATAGTTCAATTTAGGTGAATAGGTTAAAGGGGAAGTTGAGAAATTCTTAATTCGAAGCACTTTTGAAATGGTAGTACAAAGCTATTAAAATCTGTCAAGATTTGAAATCTGAAAACTTGGCGTTTCTTTCGTATGGATATTTGGAATGAAAAAGGACATGTAATATACCATTAGAAATATATCGAGTCTACTTTTCAATGGTATTTGCGGTGTCCTAATCAAAGGTTTGTACTGAGAATTATTGCTGAAATATAACATGCTAGTCGAAGATACCGAGTTGCAGAATTTTGAATGTCTAGAAGATTTTTTTTTTTAAGGTTGTTCATGGAATTAAGAAGGTCATCTAATATATCGTTAGAAAGATCATTAAGTCTAATTCCAGTGAAAGTTCTAGTGTCTTATTCTTATATCAAAAAGGGGAGTGATGATAAAAACATCGTCGATTGTTAGGGAGGTCAGTTCTGACGAATTTCTATTTAGGAGGGATCTATGTGAAATTTATAGGAATTAATATGCATGCATGTTGAGCTGAGCCTAGCATTAAACACATTTTCTAGTAGCGCATGTTATGAATGTGGGTATATCGTACTTGTTTATTAAAGTATTGGCTTTTTATTAATGTCTCATTAACAGTATTTTGCATATATATACTCAGTGTGTTGACAATTATCCTCAAATTTAAATTAGCTTTTAGCCTTACCGACAAATAGGAATTTTTGTGTTATGGACTCCAAAAGACATGTTTCGTGCTAACACATAACCCCTTCTATGACTTAGTAAATGGAGTATGAATAGAATATTTATTAGCAAACAGTCAGTAGAAGAATCATGAAATGTCAGAAATTACTTGTGCAAACTATAGTTCTATCAATTTGACTAACTGATAATTGGACAAGTTAACGGTCAACACTAAATTATGCTGACGATAGACTAATAGATGAGTGAACATGAAATTTATGATGAAATGTGAATATTATTTAACTGATAAAATATGCATGGATATTAATTGAAAAGAAAAATTTTCTTGGTGTGATATCAAAGTTGGGAAAGCAGAATGGTAGAATTGGTAGTATCAAGATCGGTATTGGCAGAAATTCAAACAGTTTCAGAGTTTAACTCAAACCATGAATAAGTGAGGATAATATTTATTATTATTATAATATATATATAAATCTTGGTTGCGACATACTAGTTACATCATATCAAAGAAATTTAAGGAATAACTGATTGTAAGGTCTTATTAAGTTGTATGTTAAATCAAGGAAGTTACGTTTTAATTTACATGTAAGAATTTCCTTTTCTCCTTACAGTCTCAACTTACCTATATGTCTAGCCAGGCTCTCTAAGCAAGTAATACTTTTGCATACCGATAGATATGTCATGTCTATTGTAGAATGCTATTATAGCAAGGATCTTCACCAATAGTCAAATGGTATCAAGGGACAGAACATGCATAAATGTAAAGTTGAAATTCAAACTCCAAATTATCCTCTTGACAGATAATGTATGTCCTATAAAGTTACTAAACTTAATACATACCTGAAATTATGAATTCCATTATATGCATTGTATCTTATCAATTCTTATTAAGTCTCTTTCTTTTATTGGGTGTGATATCTTATAGTACACCATGAGTTAGACGGTAACTGTGACGATTCAGATTATTCAAGTTTCTATGGACAAATTCAATCCACTAAGAGCATCATAGAGAAAGTACACATATCATATATCACATACATAGCTCTATAAGGTAAAAGAAAGTTTCACCACCTTGATTGTTAAGAGAGTGTCTATTGCAGTCAATTGGTATTTACACTAAACATGTGTAGTCTTGGGTGTATTAGACTCTGATTCAATATTAGATTCATAGTCACTATGAAAGTTATAGTAAGACAGTCTTAGAATTGAACACATCTTTCTAATAAGTATTGCAATAAATATGAATCTATTCTAAATATTTAAACCATTCTCTCTCTCTTTTGAACTCCAATTTAGAGAGTAGTTACAGACAAATTGACTGAATAATATAAGTTTTCAAATTGATTTTATAGTGAATTTTAGAGATATAATATTGGGAACCAAATGATAAAATGAGAGCATAGAAAATTATGAAAAGTTACTTCCTTTTGGCATAACGAGTGATATATAAAAATAGCGTTGCATATATATATATATATATATATATATATATATGAGAATTACAATACATCTCTAGTATAATAATTCATGTGACTATACAGTACTGTAAGCATTCCTCAAGAATTACCTTAATAATATATGAATTTGGATGATTAATAGATTGTTACTGTTAGTGATTGGTATAATTGTTGATGTATGATTGCATGTAGTATGTTACATAATCAGAGGAAGTTGATAATTGATTCAATGTATATTGCCTGTATGCATGATCTTGTATGTACATGTTGAGTATGTTTGTTAATTGTGTTGTTAATCATAGTCCAGATAAAATTATTGGTATGTGTGTGGTACATATTTGAGAATTAGAGTAAAAGACGGATAAGCTGAACTTGTTGTTATAAATAAACTCAAAAGTACATGAACCGGATGGTGTGTAACATTTTGTCTTGTATGTAGCATTGTATGTACATGTTGAGAGGTTATATATATATATATATATATATATATATATATAATATATATATATATATTATATAATATATATATATATATATATATATATATATATATATATAAGAAGGAAGGGCCGACGGGAGCCGTGGGAAAGACAGTATTATTGTTTTGTATATATATTTCAAAGAAAGGGGCCAGAGGGAGCTGGGAGGTATGAAGGCGGGGTATGATATTGTGTGTTTTTATATGAAGGAAGGGCCAACGAGAGCTTGTAGGTGTAAAAACGGGTATGACTTTGTGTGTTATTATTTGAAGGAAGGGGCCGGTGATCGGGGAAAACCGCGCACAAAAAGTGTATGTTTTGAAATCAATATTTAAATTGTGTACGCTTTAGCTTTCTCGATACTTCCGTTATAGCATAGAGGCTAAACGAGTCGAATCTATAAGGACGGGAGGCGATAGAAGCTTATACGGTATGTTCACGTGTGTGTTAACTGTTCGTCTTTGTTTGAAGAATGAAAAAAAAATAAAGAATGAAAAGAGAAGTATGGTGAAACACAAAGAAGTGAGAACATAGAAGATAAAATGTTTGTGTTTTTAGAATATTTCTAAAACAAAGTGAAAAAGAAAGAAAACTCATGGCTACTAACTACTAATGACTCCACTAACCATGCTAACCTCTTAGTGATAGTTGCCTCACATGTATCATTGGCCATCACTAGTCCTTGGTTCAAGAGCGTTTCAAAGTATGACCCATACGATAACTTTCACATCCAAACTTAACAAAACAAGTTCAAGCTACACTTAAACCATCAAAACTAAACAAGAGTAAGCATGGAGTAAAGTAATGTTAGCATGTTACAGAGTTAGGAAGTTAGAGTGTTAGATCCATCACCATGAACCATCAATGGCTCTTGCAAGAGCAAGGCCAAGAAGAGGCTATTAGATTCATGTGGATTATCAAATAAGAAGTTACCAAGTTAGTGGTTAGTAGTTAGTTACCATGAGAGAAAATTAGCTAAACATGTAAAAGGAGTTAGAGAGAAGAAAATAAAGAGAGGTAAAAAGAGAACTTTCATAGATTGTCACCTTCTATTACAAGAACTCTTGCTTTCCAACCATATATCACTCTCTCTCCTATTACAAGATCTACAAGAAATAAAAAATACAAAGGAAAAAGAAGAACTAACCTAAACTAAACTACCTTAGACTACAATATGAAATGAAAAACTACACTACTCTCTGTATCTTTTCTTCTGAAGAATGCCAGGGGGTATTTATAGGCACCAGGTGAAAGGGGCCGGGGGACAACCCTTAGCCTAAAGCATGGGCGCGACCGCGCTCATACGGTCGCGGAAATGTGGCCCAGGCTGTGTTTCCGCGGCTCTTCTAGAGCCGCGCGCGCCGCGCCTGCTGCCGCGCGCTGTCGCGTCTGTCCCCTGTCGGTTGCAGGTCCTGATTTCTTGTTTTGGGCCCCTGATTTTGATGAATCAGCTCTCTAAAGTCAATGACTATATTATAAGCTTTTAATCACCCATTAAATGGTGATTTAGGGTCTTCTTCTTCATTGCACACAATGGACCTTGAAACATGCAAGAGAGGTATTATTAGTAGATTTAATATAAATAAATGTGAAGATGTAGTATGAAATATGCAGTTTTAGAGACTAATCACACCCCCACACTTATCTTTTGCTCGTCCCGAGCAAAACAAAAAAACTAAGAAAATTATTACACCACTTTCGCAGATGACGCGATTGCACTGAGCATGTGCAACAAGCCATTAAACCTCTAGGTTTTCCTAGAGGAGGAGTTTTGTATCCTGAGGGTTTTCAGCGGATTGCATCCACAAAAATCCATAAAAAAAATTTTAAATTTTAGTATTTTGAAAATACATTTTGAAATAGAGAAAAGTGTTAAAGTATTTTTGCGAAAATATAAGTGATCTAAGGTCATAGGTTAACCAGAAATTATTCTTCCTTAAACTCAGTCGAAATGCAAAATCTTGTTATAAATTAAATGTAAGAATTTAAAATTGAATTTATTCTTTGATCTTTCATAAAACTCTTAGAAAAATATGCATTTTGTGAACAGTGAAAATTGTTGTAAATATATATGTTGTATACATGTTGCAAATGATGCTTGGGTGTCAAATACACCTCTGAAGCTCTGGCCTACTGTCACAATCCCTCAAGGTCTGCGAGGAGCCAAGTGTTCAGAATTTCATCACTCCAGCTATGCGAGGGGGGGGGGACTCATCTCAACTTGTTGAAATCACCTAGAGGGGGGAGGGGGGTTGAATAGGTGATAGTGCTAATCTAGAAACTAAATGCGGAAGCTAAAACAAATTTTGCAACACACTTAATACAACCAACAAGTGTAGCCGAATTCCCCGTGAAGGGCTCTGGACTAACTCCTCTTGATTCCCCTAGATAAGGGTTGAGGTGTTATATGAAGCTCTTGTGGTTAAGTATAAGTGAGGCACACACAATCAATCCAAGCATATAATGAATAGCAATATGAATCAATGCAAGGACAACACAAGAATACAAGATATGAATGAATGAATGATGCTTTGCACAAATGTAAAGAGAGAGTTAGAGAGACAATGGATCAAAGGCAAACACAAAGATATGTTTCGAGGTTCGAGCCCCTAGCTCTACGTCCCCGCCTTCACCGAGAAGGATTTCTAATCCACTATACTCCCACCGAGGGAACCTCCACCGAGGAGGATTTGTTACAACACTAGGAGTACCGAACTCCTCTCTCAAACACCGCCTCACAACCAAGGGGTAGGCCCGTAGCCAATATAACCACAAACCTTTACCGAAGAGGGTTACAACCAAACTCCAACTCTACCTCACCAAGAGGGAGTAAACAACAATCTCCACCTCTACCAAAGAGGGAGCAAACACCAACCAATACAACAACCTCAACCTCTACCAAAGAGGGAGTAACACAAGAAATCAAGGGTTTACAACAAGTGGTATGTCTCAACCACAAACCTCTTTCCTTTTTCTACAAAACAAGATCCTAATAGAATAGGATAGAAGATAAGCTCAAGTGTGGACAACAAGTGTTTGATCAAAGAAAATCTCTTGGGAAAAATACCAAATGAATATAGAATTTTAGATCAAGAAACAATTCCCAAAAACCTATTTTCTTTGAAATAAATAAAACACTTTAAAACAAATAAAATGAATCTTTTTGCTATTTAAACACTTTTGAAAACTTTTTTTTTAAAACCAGAGAATGGGAAAAAATTTGCTTTAAAAATCTTAGCCAAAATCCTAAAGGAATGGGGTTTATATAGGCCAAACAGAAAACTAGCCATTAGGCTGATCTGTCAGCCTGACAGGCTTGCGGTCGACCGGCCAGTCGACCGCCAACGGTCAGAAATATGACCGTTGGAGCAGTCCGGTCGACCGCCCGGATACAGAGAGCAAAGCTCTCTGGTCCGGTCGACCGCCCGGTCGACCGGCCCATTGCCTGGCCAGACGTGCACAGACCTGTGCACGTCGGTCGACCGCCCGGTCGACCGTCTCTGGCATACGGTCGACCCGCCCGGTCGACCGCCAAAGCCTGGCAGCCAATATCTGGGTCAGAAAAACATGTTAAAAATATTCTAATAAATACTTAAAAATCTTCTAAAAAATCTCCAAAAATAGTTTTAACATTTTGCATTGATATATAAACATATGATAAAAATTTCAACTCAAATATCAAGCAAGTTAGACTATTTTATGTTTTAACATTTTTACCAAAAACCAAAAACTGTATTTTATCAAACATGTATTTTTCAACACATGAATAGGCAAGTCAAAATAAGTTTGTATAAGAAGTTAAGCATGCGTATATAACTAGAATACATCTACTATACATATAAACCATTTAAACTTGTTTTGATCAATCTATTCATGAAAACAAATATCGGTTAAACTAAAAAACCGAAAAATCATAAAACGTGTGTGTTGTGCACTTGAGCATATCAACTATTCTTATCTTTACAAATAGATCTAAACACACTAAACTAAAACTAGGATACCTAAGTCTTCTTGACGATCTTCAATCTTCAAGTCGACTCGATCCCAAACGTGATCCACGAGTGCAAAGGTATGATCTTGACGCTCGGGCACTGGAATCACCATGAAAAGCTTCTAAACTCCTTGTTGAAGCTAATCACCAACTAATATCTTGCTAAATGATCTGAAACTAAAAATCACAAGATTATTAGTAAACATAACTACATGAGTTAATCATCATCAAAACTAGAGTGGAAGGCCTCTGAGCCAACAATCTCCCCCTTTTTGATGATGACAAAACTCATGGAGTATATATGCATGGATTAAAGTTAAGCTTCAAAGAAGCTCCCCCTTAACTCATGCATAAACAGATAAACACAAACATGCAATGAATATAAACATGAAACATGCATAGATATGCATAAACAATAAAATGCTCTAGATACCAAATGAAATTTACAAAAACAAAACATGTTCTAGATACCAATTAAACTTAATATAAGTAAAAACATAAGTATGCATATAAAAAAAAACATGTACCAATGAATATTTTGAGTTTTATTTCCAGTTTTATATGCATGTTAAACTCTCAAATAATTTTCCCCTTTTTGTCAATCATCAACAAAGGGGTAAAAGCAAAAGCAAAACAATTAATTTTTCTCCCCCTTTTTGTTCGAAACAAAGAATCAACAAAGAGGGTCAAAAATAATAAAAACAATGTTCTCCCCCTTTTTGTCTAAAACAAAAGGAATACCAATAAGGGGTTACAATCAATTAAGATATCAATTTAAATATGTCAAAGATAGTATCTTGATACCAATTGAAAGTGAAACATAGATCAATAAATGGTATATGCGATATACATTCATGAAGAGAAAGACGGTAAAGTAACTTCCCTACATATATACATTACATGAAAGAGGGATGACAAACCCTAATTCACATAACACATAATATGCAATGCATAAGAGGAGATGTGAAGCTCCCCCTACACACGTGTACCACATAAAGAAGAGTTGTCAAGCTCCTTAATACAAGATACACTCATCATGAATCTATATGTAGAAGAGATGTTAAGCTCTCCTTGCATATAGGCAATATAAATCAAAAAATTTTGAATATTTTCTTTAAACAAAATTTTGAGATACCAATTTAAATCATTCAAATAAACATCTTGATATTAAAAAAAGAGTATTTTTCTTTTTAAGCATATGATATCAATTTGAAATTATTATTTTCTATCATAAAGTAAGGGAGTGGAAATACAAATACCAATTGAAATATGAAAATCGAATTTTCTCCCCTTTTATGAAATACAAACTAAATACATACATAAGCTTGCTTAAGAATACCAATTGAAAACTAATCAATTGAAATATGATAGTCATTAGTAATTCAAGTTTAGCATAAACAAAAATTTGTGCTCAAGATATAGGGATATAGTAAGCACAAATAAAACATATATGTATGAAAAATTAGATACCAATGAAATTGATACCATTTGAAATGTAAGCATACATACATAAAAATATATGAGTATACAAAAATGTCAATATTGATACAATTGAAAGAATCCAATGATACCAATTGAAACAACAATAATATCAAATGTATATCTCATATTCCTATCCTCCCAATCATGTTCAAGTTTAAAAGATTTTCATTATAAAGCATACATGAGCATGATCGCCCATCCATCCGCCCGTAGATGGTAGGGGTTTTCAAAAATAGGTTTGACAAATAGTGTATGTTTGAAAACTCTACCATAATGAAGAATACGAACTAGTTAAATGGAAAAACTTGTTAACTAGTACAAAATCCTTCAAGTAAGGAATAAAACAAAAATATTTTTCATGAAATAAGAAATCCACATGATAGCCAACACTCAAAGTCAATGAAGCATAAATATGACTCATGAAAACAAAACATGAGTAAACAAGATAGGTGAGTCTATAAATAAAATGTGAAGATCATAATCATGAAAATTTGCAATCAAGCTCAATATTCCTTAAAACATGAAAATCATCAAAAAATTATTTAATCTTCAAGGCATATGTATGTCTTATACAAACTAAGGTATACATACATATCCAAACACACCGAGTCCACAAAGATATATGCATGAAGGCACGTGGCTCAAAGGATGTATATGTATAAACAATAGTTTGGATAAAATAGACATATACATGAAGTTAAACATTTAAACATAAAACAAATTCAAAAATGAGAATACAAGTTTAAAATGCATGAATCATCAAAACTAGACTATACTAGCACATCTAATGGGTTCAAATAGGCATTAAAGCACAAACATATATAGATTTATTTGTGGTCCACTATATGTACAAGTATAAATCCTAGTCTTAATGAAAACTAACATCTAAACATGTAATCAACGCATGAAGCATAAAAACAAGATATAAATAAACATGAAAAATATATACATGATTATTATGTAAATTCACATGTTATTAGAGCTATGATAAACATGATAGCTAAACAAAGGTGAGAACACTAAAATAATGGTCCATATTAAACATGGGTGTCTCAAATACTATACATGTATGTCAAAGGTCTAATAAACATGATATTTACATGATAATCACTAAACAATAAAACATGCTATAAATAATGAATATGAAAAGCATGTAAACAATAAATAGGAGTTAGGAATCGTTACCAAAACCTAAAAGGCAACTCTTCTTGTCTCCAAAACATGGTGGTCCTCTCCACCAAACATCCCTTGAAAGTGATGCATCCAAAAAGGGTTCTCTTTAAGCACGGAACGCATCCACTCCAAGGTACGGCTACTCTCACGTCATGTGAGAGCCCACGCCTACATCAAAAATAATAGGAGGGGTGGTCTTTGGTACCCACAACTTTTTGGGTCCATGGGGGTTAGCATCATTCCTAACCCAAACAAATTTATTTGCTAAATTTGAAACATGTATACGATCATAGCAAAATTTAGCAAGGTGGCCCTTACGTCCATAATGTGCACAAGTGTATACATGAGCATACATAGTGGGATAGGTGTGTGCGTGAGTAGCATGTGTATGCCGTGGAGGGTGTACATGCATAGGTGAAACTTGTTTCTTTCAAAACAAAGATTCCAAACGTGTATGGCTCTTGGCACAATGGCTCAACGTGGAGCCCAAACAATCCATAATCTTCTTCAACAAATTTATATCATTTTTAATTATAAAAGAAGTGGAGCATGCAAGGGGTGAAGTGTGTGATACTACCCTAGCATGGCAAACATGTGCATCAATATTATTTTTCAAAACAATATTTTTCTTTAAACAATCTTCTAAATCCTTAGAAATAGAAGCCATTTTCATTTTCAAAGAATCATTTTCTTTTAAAATAAAACTAACTTTTGAAGACAAGTTTTCATTTTTCTTCAAAATAATTTCACAATCATTTTTAGATTTTAAAACTTTATTTTCTTTTAGTACAAGATCAAGCTTAGATTTCAATGAATCCCTTTCATTAGAAATCTCCTCCTTCTCTTGCAAAACAATATCAAGTCTAGAAAGTAAATTTTTATTTTCATTATTAATGCCTAGACTTTTCTTTTCAACAAATTATATTTTCCAATAGTTTTTTACACACATTAGATAGTTCTTCATTCAAAGCATTAGCATCCACATATTCATCACATGAAGAACTAGCATCAAAACTATCTAGTTGAGATTCTGATTGTACCTCAAGGGAGTCATTCCCTTGGACCATATAGCATTGTGAGTCGGATTCTCCACTAGACTCCTCCGGTTGGATTGACAATTGAAGCTTGGAGGTGGTGGTTGTCAAAATATTCCACACTGCAAAGGCGGAATCAATGTTAGAAACATGCATAAGATAATCTTTTGAAAGCGTTCTTCTAATAGCCTCAAGGGCTAGTGCATTGGCCTCTATATGCTTGCTATCACTAAGGTAGGATTCCTTGGTAATGGCAAGGTGAACCTTATATCCTAGGGCTCATAAATAGATAGACATCCTAGTCTTCCAAACAACAATGTTGGAAGGGTCAAACATAGGTGGGGTCATGAAGTCCATGGGTCCAAACTAAATGTGTGCAAACAAGATGAATGTGCAAATGAAGATTAGCAAATAAGGATCTCACTCCTAGGATGTTAAGCCTAAGTATCAGGAGCGTAGGCTCTAATACCAATTGAAATCACCTAGAGGGGGGGTGAATAGGTGATAGTGCTAATCTAGAAACTAAATGCGGAAGCTAAAATAAATTTTGCAACACACTTAATACAACCAACAAGTGTAGCCGAATTCCCCGTGAAGGGCTCTGGACTAACTCCTCTTGATTCCCCTAGATAAGGGTTGAGGTGCTATATGAAGCTTTTGTGGTTAAGTATAAGTGAGGCACACACAATCAATCCAAGCATATAATGAATAGCAATATGAATCAATGCAAGGACAACACAAGCATACAAGATATGAATGAATGAATGATGCTTTGCACAAATGTAAAGAGAGAGAGAGTTAGAGAGACAATAGATCAAACACAAACACAAAGATATGTTTCGAGGTTCGAGCCCCTAGCTCTACGTCCCCGCCTTCACCGAGAAGGATTTCTAATCCACTATACTCCCACCGAGGGAACCTCCACCGAGGAGGATTTGTTACAACACTAGGAGTACCGAACTCCTCTCTCAAACGCCGCCTCACAACCGAGGGGTAGGCCCGTAGCCAATACAACCACAAACACCTCTACCGAAGAGGGTTACAACCAAACTCCAACTCCACCTCACCAAGAGGGAGTAAACAAAAATCTCCACCTCTACCAAAGAGGGAGCAAACACCAACCCAATACAACAACCTCAACCTCTACCAAAGAGGGAGCAACACAAGAAATCAAGGGTTTACAACAAGTGGTATGTCTCAACCACAAACCTATTTCCTTTTTCCACAAAACAAGATCCTAATAGAATAGGATAGAAGATAAGCTCAAGTGTGGAAAACAAGTGTTTGATCAAAGAAAATCTCTTGGGAAAAATACCAAATGAATATATAATTTTAGATCAAGAAACAATTCCCAAAAACCTATTTTCTTTGAAATAAACAAAACACTTTAAAACAAATAAAATGAATCTTTTTGCTTTTTAAACACTTTTGAAAACTTGTTTTTAAAACCAGAGAATGGGGAAAAATTTGCTCTAAAAATCTTAGCCAAAATCCCAAAGGAATGGGGTTTATATAGGCCAAACAGAAAACTAGCCGTTAGGCTGATCTGTCAGCCTGACAGGCTTGCGGTCGACCGGCCGGTCGACCGCCAACGGTCAGAAATATGACCGTTGGAGCAGTCCGGTCGACCGCCCGGTCGACCGCCCAGATACATAGAGCAAAGCTCTCTGGTCCGGTCGACCGCCCGGTCGACCGGCCCATTGCCTGGCCAGACTTGCACAGACCTGTGCGCATCGGTCCACCGCCCGGTCGACCGTCTCTGGCATACGGTCGACCGCCCGGTCGACCGGCAAAGCCTGGCAGCCAATATCTGGGTCAGAAAAACATGTTAAAAATATTCTAATAAATACTTAAAAATCTTCTAAAAAATCCCCAAAAATAGTTTTAACATTTTGCATTGATATATAAACATATGATAAAAATTTCAACTCAAATATCAAGCAAGTTAGACTATTTTTGTGTTTTAACATTTTACCAAAAACCAAAAACTGTATTTTATCAAACATGTATTTTTCAACACATGAATAGGAAAGTCAAAATAAGTTTGTATAAGAAGTTTAAGCATGCATGTATAACTAGAATACATCTACTATACATATAAATCATTTAAACTTGTTTTGATGAATCTATTCATGAAAACAAATATCGGTTAAACTAAAAAACTGAAAAATCATTAAACGTGTGTGTTGTGCACTTGAGCATATCAACTATTCTTATCTTTACAATTGGATCTAAACACACTAAACTAAAACTAGGATACCTAAGTCTTCTTGACGATCTTCAATGTTCAAGCCGACTCGATCCCAAACGTGATCCACCGAGTGCAAAGGTATGATCTTGATGCTCGGGCACTGGAATCACCATGAAAAGCTTCTAAACTCCTTGTTGAAGCTAATCACCAACTAATATCTTGCTAAATGATTTGAAACTAAAAATCACAAGATTATTAGTAAACATAACTACATGAGTTAATCATCATCAAAACTAGAGTGGAAGGCCTCTGGGCCAACACTTGTCTCTTTGAAAATGCTTTTGGTGAACTTCTTGCGGCTGGGCTACGTTGCGTTCATGGAGATGTAGACGAGGCAGAGCTCAGGGGAGCTTGGGAAGCTCTTTGATTGTCTTGAAGGAGATGCACATAGGGTAATTGAAGAGTTTAATGGGGACATTACTGTTAGTCAACAACATGTGCTGCTTGAAGATGCTAATAAGTGGATGCTCAATGATCAATGAGACCCAAACCCCCCGAGAAGGTAACGAATGTGTTTACTGGGAGTGGGTCCGAGATTTGGTCATGTTCACGGATTTTCCATTTGGGGCTGTGACGTCTCGCTCGGGCAGATGCAGAAGATTTGGTTTAATGTGATGGTCCGGGGGGTGTTTTTTTTTTTTTTTTGGGTGTGCCATTTCAAAAAGATTTGAGGTCGAATTCTTCTCACTCAAATACCAACATCCGACATTCGAATACAAGATCCACTCCATTGTAATTGATCTATATTATTTTAAGTATCTATAAATTAAAAATCAAATGTTTTGAATGTTTTTTTACCAAGCATCAAGTATGTAAAAACGGACAGTTAAAATAGTGAGTTGGTCAGTTTAACAGTGTAGAATATTTGAAACCTAACAAAAATTAGTTTGTTGGGGTTTCTAAATGTTTAGATCATGATGAAATGGCCGGATCGAGAATTTGTATGTCTAAAGACATAGATCTAACCAACTCACTACTTTCGGCCGTTCATTTTGCGCCGCTTGATGGATGAGCAAAAAGTATTCAAAACACTTGATTTTTAATTGTAGATACTTGAAATAATATAAATCACCTTCAATGGAGTGGATCTTGTATTCGAATGTCAGAGGGTTGTATTTGAGTGGGAAGAATTCGGCTCGAATCCTTCCGAAATGACACAAGTCTCTCTATGTGTGTGTGTGTGTGTCTATATTGCAGTATTTGAAATTATGTGCATGCATGTACATGAAACTCTGTTTAAAGACAGTGTGAATCATCTCTGATAATGTTCAGGGTCCATCTCTGAATGCTATTTACGACTATCTTCAAAGGACCACGTAAACCGTCCCAAATGCTATTTGAGGACGTAAGTTAAGAGACTGTTCCAGTGGTCCTCGCATATTATCAGGGATGGTTTAAAGTGTCCTCTTTCTATTCTTTGAAGACAAGCAGAACTGTTCTCGATTTAATTGACGAGATAAGGGCGATCTGTGATGGTGACGGTCAAAGATTGAGAACGGTTTAATATCAAAGAAAGCGTCTCCTGTAGCATCGACGACCCGACTATAGTCTACCACATATTGGAGATGGTTCCGATGGTTTTTCCTACATTAGGGATGGGTAAAAAGGTCTCTGCACTTGAACCAGAGAGAGTAAAAACGGTCTTCGATGCCTAATTTTTTTATAGTTTAATTATCTTCTTTTTAGCAAAACCTAAGTAAATTAAGATGATACTGAAAATAAAAAGAGGAGCATTAATTGTGTAACGGTCCCAGTTCTAATAAGCAAAATTTGATCCATAACACGTATTTATCCCCAAATCTTTTCGTTAATCACAAAATCTAGAAAATTTTAGCAGCATCTCCTCTAAAATTTTAACTTTTTCCATATACAGAAATATGAATTTCAGCTCCAAGGCCTACTTATATCCACAAAGCATTTCGGTCACATGACCTACTTATCACAAAATAAAGAATATCTCTAAAATATACTTATGCCATGCATTCATCTTGCATAATCATCAAGGCATCCATAATCCACAAAATTCTACCAACATGATCACAATACCTCACTTCACCAACTTCCCAAGTACACAAGTTCTAATTAAAACTATTACAAAAATTTCATATGATAGTAGCATCATAGCACCCTCAACTAGGTAATGCTAACATAAAACATAATTACATGTACATAGTGACAAAGTAAGTGTTTATGAAACATATGACATCCTGCTCATGACTAATCTGTGCTACATTATGCCCTTACTTTTATCCAAACCTGAAAGAGAAGACAAAGAAAGGAATGAGCTTGACGGCTCAGCGAGTAAATTTCATAAACACTTTATAAATGATAACAACATGATATAATACCACAACATACTTTATGGAATCTAAGGAGACCTTTTTGGAAACATATGTTAGCATTCTTTGGTCTACTTTATACACTTATGTGATGGTACAAGACGTAGTAATAGTTTCCTTTTTTCACGTTTGATAACACAACATAATTCAAACCATAACAATTCCTAAGTTATGGTAACACAAACATCTTTTATGAACATATTTACAAGCAACAATTCATTACCACAACATTCAAAAGAGTACATGAACATTTCACCATCTTCTCCTCCTACCGGCTCCCGCCGGCCCCTTCCTACAGTGATAAACATAAACTACTTTCATAATACCGTCTTCTCCTCCTACCGGCTCTCGCCGGCCCCTTCCTACAATGATCAACATACTTTTACACCGTCTTCTCCTCCTACCGGCTCCCGCCGGCCCCTTCCTACAATTTTAGATGGAACCTCATTTTTCCCACTGTCTTCCCCCTTCCTACTCTTAATTGACAAACATAGGGATTCACCATACTAACGTATAGATCCCACAATCAATACATTCATATATATGGCATATCAAATTATGTCATTTCATAACTTTACACAATTAGTATGTTTTGGCAAGATCACATAATCAACATTTTCACATATCATTCATCTATTCAATCATGCTATTATATAGGGATTACCATAGTAATTCGTACAATGTAATTCATGCAAAGGTACCTAAGTATTATGATTAGTGACTTAATGTACACAACATAGGATGTATAGGATATAACATAACCACTTATGGCATCATACTCTAATGAAAAAGAGAATAAAAATAATAACCATACCATAAATAGGTCACCATCTTCTTTTAAAACAACATAACACCAATTTCATAAAAACAAGAAACTAATTTACCCATTACCATACATCATTCATGATTATTTTCCCCAAGTTTTCCCTATTTTCTAAACATCACATTTTGGCCAATCCTATCTCTTCTCTAGCATGTCATATAACATACACATTTAAATATCCAATTCACTTCTCTAACATGTCCTATAACATACACATTTAAATATCCAATTCACTTCTCTAACATGTCCTATAACATACACATTTAAAATATCCAATTTCATGAAATAATAATTTACATGCTACCTTATTCTATTCAAGCACACTTTCCCTAAAATCCCTCTTAGTCTCATACATCAATTACTTGAATAAAACTCATGAATTTAGTTTGTAAAGTGAGTATGTAAATTTACTCACCAAGATATGTAGATTCCCACTAGCGATTTTGATCAATCCTTCACTCAAACCCTAGTAACAAGACAAGGAAAAATTTAGTTATGAAATAATTTGTAAAGAGGAAGGAATTTGTAAAGTAATAATCTCACCTTCAACCCAAATTATTTTCAGAAATTTTTGGGGGTTTTGGAACTCAATTTCAGAATTAGGGCTTCTTCAAAATCACCCAAGGCATGGATCTTGGCCCAAACAAAGACCCCCCCTTTTTCTACCAGCCACAGGGCCTGGCGCCGCTCTCGCGCGGCCGTGCGCCGCCCCGGCGCGGCTGCGCGCGGCCCGGCTGTGCGCGGCCGCGGGTGGCGCGCGGCTGCGTCTCCCCTCCTGGCTTCGGCTGGGAGGGTGGAGAGAGAGAGAGATAGAGAGGGAGAGAGAGAGTTGGTTGGTGAGAGAGATTAGGGTAAAAGGAAAGAATTTGTGGAGATTTTAGGGCTTCAGAATTTTTTACAGAGAAGAAGAAACTTCTCTCCCAGATCTCAACGTAAGGTTGAGATCTTAATGCAAAAAGGCCCTTCAAAACCTGATTATTGCAATTACACTTCCCTTCTAAACTTGCCACTTGGCCAAGGCTAGGATCAAATTGATCCTAGCCTTACACCTCACCCACTCATGCATACCTAACACATCCACTCACTCAAATTTTAATAAAAAATTCCAAAATACAAATACCTAGTATTTAATTAGGTATGTATTAATTAAGAATACATTAAGGTATACTAAAAATTTGCAATATTAAAGAGACACCCATATACTTCTAATATCATAATTATTTTGGCATAAATACTTATATATATTTCCTATCTATATATACCAATTTACACCATAAATCAAAAATCAACATAACTCATAAGGATGAAATATTTATTCTTGGGTTATCCTTATTATTATAGGTATTTAATTAACAAAGAGGAAAAAATTTCTTCTATCTAACTGATGCTTAATATAATTAGGAATTAATAAATAAAAAAAATGGGCTGTTACATTCTACCCCCCTTAGGGAAGCTTCGTCCCCGAAGCTCGACGTACCTTTGAAAAGTTCACTCAGACTCTTGATAGAAAACGAGGGTCCCTGCCTAATACAACTGTCTCAAGTACTTCATGTATCTGAACTATTTCTCAATGATCTTTATGCTCCTCGCTACTCTTGGGATAATTATCACATCAACAATGAATATGATCACAATTTGATCGGGATATGGTTGTAATATTCTTATTCATCAAGTCCATAAATGTTGCAGGGGTGATGGTTTGTCCAAATGGCATTACGAGAAATTCGATATTTCTTTCCGGAGATAAGCGTGGTAGCTCCTTCGAAACACAATTGAGGTACTAGTTCACCATAGTTATGCACCCTTTTGGTGGCAGCCTATATTGGCACAGCGGGTTAACAATCAATCTATTCTTAAAATAACATCGTACTCCATCTTTCCTAATTTTATGAGGTTCACCCATGTTTTTACTTCTCTTATCATGATCTCACTCTCCTTATAGTACATATTAGTAACCATATCCGTTCCTATAGGAGTCGATATCACAAGTAGAATTTTAATGATTTAGGTTTCATGTTTGGTTAGGATGCAATGTTGAGAAGACAAAAGAGTATGTGACACCAAGGTCAAATAATACTCGGGCAAAATTCTCCATTAAATTGATTGTACCTTTCACCACAACATTTGATGTTCGAGACTCCTGCTGAGTCAAGCATTCCTCTCCCACCGAGCTCCAGGCTGTTGCACTGATGACTGAGTTTCCGCCGGTCGGGGGTGTGTTGAACGGTCGCCTGAAAGTTCCTGTTGATCCTGAAAATGGGACAGTGCCCCCAGTTCGCCTTTCCGTCCCAAATCCCGTACTTGGGTGTCCTTGTAAGATCGGACATTCTTTCCTTATGTGACCCATTTGACCGCAGGAGAAACATTGTTTGCCCAGAACACAACTGCCCGCATGGTTCAAATGGCATATGGGGCACCACGAGTTTCCTGCAACATCGGGACGGTGAGAAAGTATTGTCTGAGGTCTTCGAGGGAATCCCACTCGATGCCATGTACCTCCATTTGATCTAGAAGCCGATGCTACCGAGGACCCCTCACTTCTATTGAATCTGTGGTTTGACATATCGGGGCGTTTAGAAGGGGGTAACTCCTTGCCTTTGTCTTCCTGATCTTCCAATATATCCCGTTCAACTTCCAATGCTTTCTCCACCGCTTGAATATAGATTTGGAGTTGGAACGGAATTAATTTGCTTCTGATTTCAGGTTTTAATCCCCTCACGAACCTTTTAGTTCTTTCTGATTCTTCACGTACCAGCCCTGCTGCATATCTTGACAATTATGTAAACTTGACATCATACTGGTTGACGGACATTTGTCCTTGCTTTAGCTCCTAAAATTCTAGTGCGAGTTTATCTTTAGCTACCCCCGGTATATACTTTTCGTTGAACTTCTTAACCAAAAAGTTCCAAGAAACTTTCTCCCTTAAGGAATTAGCTCCACCCTTAACCATGTCCCACCAATGTTCCGCCTCACCTTGAAACATGAAAGAGGTAAATGACACTCTTTGATTCTCATTACATTCCATAACGGTTAGTATTTTCTCAATTCGACGAAGCCATTCTTCTGCTTGTATGGGATCAGCTTCTCCTTTAAATGCTGGCGGGTTCAGCTTCTGAAATTGTTCTAAAGCTTGATGTGGGTTGCTTTTCGTTGCCAGTCGCGCCAACCAACCTGGCATTACATCAGGGATTTTCTGGTATTTGCTGATGTGTTCATCCTCGTGGTTAGTCGGGGGATGGATACTCCCAACTGAGTTTTGCGGTGGGGCATAGCTTGTCGGATCAGTGTCTGGTGGCGGAAGATTTAAGTCCATCTATCCCTAAAAGAATAATCAGTCTTTATTATCAATAATATTCACAGTACAAAGCAAGTCTTACATAACAATTATCACTTTATTCATAACTTTAAAGGCATCCTTGGAACCAAGATTTACATTCATACTAAATATATAAAATAGGCATTGTTCACATACATATCTTTACAGACACACCAACCTTCCTGCCCAAAAAGCTCTAAAATAGGCGAACCATGACATCCTTTCTCAAAATACTAAACATTCCACCTTATTCAAGAATTTATATTAGAACCAGTAGAACTTCCCTCCTTACTATCATTATTAGAGTCCTCTCCTCTTAGATTTTCTTCTTCAGGATTTTCTTCGTTAGGGTCTTCTTCATCTCCCTCCTTAGGATCTTCACTTCTATTATGATATCATCGTCATATTTTCCGTATTCATAATCATCATAAAGATCCAAGTCGTGGGCCCAGCTAGCATTCTACCAAATACCTCCAAAAGATATTCTTCCTTGGGACTCTACTTCATTACTGAGGACGGCATTAAAAGTCTCAGTCATTGGTAGGTCTCCAATGGGCTTTTATCATCAACCACCACATCTGTATTCTTTTATCCCATTAAGCTTGCTTCAACATCATTATCCATAGATATAAGGAAATTTTACCTTAAGGTAGTTAGGCTATTGGAAGTCAACAGATCTGCAATTTCTTATATTTTCTATCTCTCGGAGCTTGCTACTCTAAAACGTTCTTACGTTCTGAATTAACTTTGACTTGCCGAATATTTTAGCTGTCCTCTCATTCCAGTGTCTCATACCACTGGTGATCCATACAAAGGGCCGCACCCTCAGTATGAAACATCCGAATCAGAGTATGCGGCTACTCAAATTCGAATACAAGAGAACGGTTAAATATCCCGCACTTCTAAGTTAATCCTATTTGTAAGAATCCACTACTCCTTAAAATACCCATCTCGATCGTACAATCCTACATAAAATTTTCACACAAATTCACCTCAATCCTAACTTATCCTATTTACTCAATGTAACTTTATACTTAAACCTCGGCTCCGATACCAACTGTAACGGTCCCAGTTCTAATAAGCAAAATTTGATCCATAACACGTATTTATCCCCAAATCTTTTCGTTAATCACAAAATCTAGAAAATTTTAGCAGCATCTCCTCTAAAATTTTAACTTTTTCCATATACAGAAATATGAATTTCAGCTCCAAGGCCTACTTATATCCACAAAGCATTTCGGTCACATGACCTACTTATCACAAAATAAAGAATATCTCCAAAATATACTTATGCCATGCATTCATCTTGCATAATCATCAAGGCATCCATAATCCACAAAATTCTACCAACATGATCACAATACCTCACTTCACCAACTTCCCAAGTACACAAGTTCTAATTAAAACTATTACAAAAATTTCATATGATAGTAGCATCATAGCACCCTCAACTAGGTAATGCTAACATAAAACATAATTACATGTACATAGTGACAAAGTAAGTGTTTATGAAACATATGACATCCTGCTCATGACTAATCCGTGCTACATTATGCCCTTACCTTTATCCAAACCTGAAAGAGAAGACAAAGAAAGGAATGAGCTCGACGGCTCAGCGAGTAAATTTCATAAATACTTTATAAATGATAACAACATGATATAATACCACAACATACTTTATGGAATCTAAGGAGACCTTTTTGGAAACATATGTTAGCATTCTTTGGTCTACTTTATACACTTATGTGATGGTACAAGACGTAGTAATAGTTTTCCTTTTTTCACGTTTGATAACACAACATAATTCAAACCATAACAATTCCTAAGTTATGGTAACACAAACATCTTTTATGAACATATTTACAAGCAACAATTCATTACCACAACATTCAAAAGAGTACATGAACATTTCACCGTCTTCTCCTCCTACCGGCTCCCGCCGGCCCCTTCCTACAGTGATAAATATAAACTACTTTCATAACACCGTCTTCTCCTCCTACCGGCTCCCGCCGGCCCCTTCCTACAATGATCAACATACTTTTACACCGTCTTCTCCTCCTACCGGCTCCCGCCGGCCCCTTCCTACAATTTTAGATGGAACCTCATTTTTCCACTGCCTTCCCCCTTCCTACTCTTAATTGACAAACATAGGGATTCACCATACTAACGTATAGATCCCACAATCAATACATTCATATATATGGCATATCAAATTATGTCATTTCATAACTTTACACAATTAGTATGTTTTGGCAAGATCACATAATCAACATTTTCATATATCATTCATCTATTCAATCATGCTATTATATAGGGATTACCATAGTAATTCGTACAATGTAATTCATGCAAAGGTACCTAAGTATTATGATTAGTGACTTAATGTACACAACATAGGATATATAGGATATAACATAACCACTTATGGCATCATACTCTAATGAAAAAGAGAATAAAAATAATAACCATACCATAAATAGGTCACCATCTTCTTTTAAAACAACATAACACCAATTTCATAAAAACAAGAAACTAATTTACCCATTACCATACATCATTCATGATTATTTTCCCCAAGTTTTCCCTATTTTCTAAACATCACATTTTGGCCAATCCTATCTCTTCTCTAGCATTTCATATAACATACACATTTAAATATACAATTCACTTCTCTAACATGTCCTATAACATACACATTTAAATATCCAATTCACTTCTCTAACATGTCCTATAACATACACATTTAAATATCCAATTTCATGAAATAATAATTTACATGCTACCTTATTCTATTCAAGCACACTTTCCCTAAAATCCCTCTTAGTCTCATACATCAATTACTTGAATAAAACTCATGAATTTGGTTTGTAAAGTGAGTATGTAAATTTACTCACCAAGATATGTGGATTCCCACTAGTGATTTTGATCAATCCTTCACTCAAACCCTAGTAACAAGACAAGGAAAAATTTAGTTATGAAATAATTTGTAAAGAGGAAGAAATTTGTAAAGTAATAATCTCACCTTCAACCCAAATTATTTTTCAGAAATTTTTGGGGGTTTTGGAACTCAATTTCAGAATTAGGGCTTCTTCAAAATCACCCAAGGCATGGATCTTGGCCCAAACAAAGACCCCCCCTTTTTCTACCGGCCACAGGGCCTGGCGCCGCTCTCGCGTGGCCGTGCGCCGCCCCGGCGCGGCTGCGCGCGGCCCGGCTGTGCGCGGGCCGCGGGTGGCGCGCGGCTGCGTCTCCCCTCCTGGCTTCGACTGGGAGGGTGGAGAGTGAGAGAGATAGAGAGGGAGAGAGAGAGTTGGTTGGTGAGAGAGATTAGGGTAAAAGGAAAGAATTTGTGGAGATTTTAGGGCTTCAGAATTTTTTACAGAGAAGAAGAAACTTCTCTCCCAGATCTCAACGTAAGGTTGAGATCTTAATGCAAAAAGGCCCTTCAAAACCTGATTATTGCAATTACACTTCCCTTCTAAACTTGCCACTTGGCCAAGGCTAGGATCAAATTGATCCTAGCCTTACACCTCACCCACTCATGCATACCTAACACATCCACTCACTCAAATTTTAATAAAAAATTCCAAAATACAAATACCTAGTATTTAATTAGGTATGTATTAATTGGGAATACATTAAGGTATACTAAAAATTTGCAATATTAAAGATACACCCCATATACTTCTAATATCATAATTATTTTGGCATAAATACTTATATATATTTCCTATCTATATATACCAATTTACACCATAAATCAAAAATCAACATAACTCATAAGGATGAAATATTTATTCTTGGGTTATCCTTATTATTATAGGTATTTAATTAACAAAGAGGAAAAAATTTCTTCTATCTAACTGATGCTTAATATAATTAGGAATTAATAAATAAAAAAAATGGGCTGTTACAAATTGAGTTAAGGTGATTATAGTGTTGATGGAAAGGAGGAAGAGGAGGTAGAGGAGAAGGATAAGATGGGTTAGAGCCAGGTTCCAGGTTCGAATGGAAAAGGGATTTTAAGTTAGATGATGATAGTAGAGGAGTTTGAGGAGGTATTTGATGGTGATAGAGAAAGAAGAAGTGAGAATGATGGGTCGAGGAGGATGAGATGCTGATGGTGGATTTGAGGTGGAGGAGGAGTTGATGATGGAGTAGGATGATGAGGAGATAGTGGTGGTGGGTTTGAGGGATAGAAGGAGGTGATAGTGGTAGTGGAGTAGATTGTGGTGGTGTGTTTGGGGAGGATAAGGAGGAGAAAGTGACGGTGAAGGAGATGGTGGTGGTGGGTTTGAGACTGAAGAAGAGGAGAAGGTATTGGTGGATTTATTTAAAAAAACTAAATTGAATTGGTTTTATTTAATTTAATTAATGATTTTAAACATAACTTTGACAATTAAGATATATAATCAAAATTAGTGAGGGTTAACAAGGCTGTCAGATGAGTTTCAGGGGTCACACGACAGTCATGTGATCCATTTGAATGGAAAACATGATGGGATTACTTTCAAGGGGTAAAGTGACAATTTTAATTGTTCAAGAAGATAAAATACCAAATCCCTGATAGTATAGGGGTTTTTCTACAATTTACCCTAACATTTACCCCAACATTTAAGAAATACCATTTAATTTAGAGGGAGTCATGCTTATAATTAACATGTTAAAATATCAATGAGAATAAAATAAGGTTAAATGATAAATAAGGATGTTATTCATATTTAATCAAATTGAAGGTCGTTTCTTGACAATTTTTGTGGTAAATGGTATTTAATCGTAAAAGATATTTAGTAACTTACTACGTTATTAATTGATACATTTATAACAATGGTGCTGTGAGTTGGGTATAAAAAGGGATATATGAATTTCAAAAGATAACTATAATTTGAATACATTCCAGCAAGATGGAGGCCTCAAAGCATACGACTTTTGCTCTCCTTGCATTGTTACTTTCGTGCTCATTCTTTCAAGGGTTTGTAGAGAGTAGGACAGCTTTGACTATAGGCGTGATCGCCAAGGGACCGACTGGAAATGATAACGAAAAGGTTCGATCGTTTAGATTCAATCCTTATTGGTTTGTTAATGGGAGAAGACCATTTAGATTCCATCCTTTTTGGTTTTTTGGTTATGTCCCAAGTATAATTCCTTGGAAGGGTAACTCTTCTCCAAAGTATTGACACACTTATAATTTTTCCTCCATCCCATTGGTTATAAACATTTATATATAAAGATTGAATGAAATGTATGTATCAAAGATTAGCCATTTGGTACAAATATAAAATATTGACAAGT
Source organism: Agave tequilana (assembly GCA_038442645.1). Classification (NCBI taxonomy): domain Eukaryota; kingdom Viridiplantae; phylum Streptophyta; class Magnoliopsida; order Asparagales; family Asparagaceae; genus Agave; species Agave tequilana. Next base: position 94,078 of record JAVJIF010001368.1, on the reverse strand, counting down.
AAAAATAAATTGAGTATTTTTCCGAAATCCATTTATTTGCTAAGTATTATTGTGTTATCATCTGCAGTAATGTTTCAAGACATCTGAAGTTGATATAACTTCCATATCACCCATATTTTTTTTATATATGTTTTTTCAAGAAATTAGATATTTCTACTATATTACGATGATGTTCAAGTCAATATAAATGCCTTATGTGGGTGTTATAATAATTTCATTTCAAAATGAGGTACTGTTCATAATGCTCAGCATTTTGTTCTCTGCGGCATAATGTACACAAGTCAGCCAAATTTTATATGTTTTGATCTTATTAATACTTTGTGTTGTTCCATTCAACTTTGCTCCTATGCGTATCCTAACATGCAATATTATTGCTAGTAGATGTACATCCTGATGCAAAGTGGGTATAGTATAATTATGATCCTTTTTTTAGCCAAAAAAAAAAATGACGGGGATGCGTCTATTCTAACTCTGTGGAGGGCTTATTGGATTTGATTACTATGATACTATTCTTGCTCTATAAAGTTAATATTACCCTAATCTTTTTTTTAGAAACAACGGTGGGATGAGTCCCTCCACGCTTCATTAATAAGAGTTTAATGGAAATAAAAAACAAAGTAACATAAAACTAAAAAGACAATAAAAATACAACGGAGTGCTAAATGCCACGAAGGGCTAGCACCAACACAAACAATGCCTGCGAAGCTGCCCGCTGAACAACTACGAGTGTCTTATGTTCATCATGTTATGATTTCGGGGACGCCCCTACGATCACATCGACTAGGGCGGCGCAGAGGAAACATACCACAGGATCTACTAAGACAACTTGAAGAAGAGAAGAAGTAGATATTCTAAAGTAGAAAGAAAGCCAACACACATTATAACAAGGTTCCTCCGATCAAACAGATTGTGTATACGTCTACGAGAAAAGGAGGGAGAAACTTTATTAAAACTTTGGAGAGTACAATAAGACTTACTTACACCTCATGCTGAGAAGTTATAAGCTCTTGATGGCCGCTAAGAACAGCAAACCCTTATGGCTAAGGTTCTCTCACGAATTTCTCACCTAGATGAATTACACACTTAGGAATTATAAATCCATGGGATTCTCTTAGAATACATTGAAGGCCACCTTTAAGAGTTATTTATAGACCATAAATCTCTCCTACTTCTAAACAAACTCCTCCAATCAGAATAAAGAAAACTTGAATCCAACTCGGACTCAAAACACCTTTAATCAAAATAAAGGAAAGTTAAATCCAACCCGGACTCAAAACATGTCCAGAAAAGAAAACTGTCAAATCTGATATTAATTGACTACCTTCATGACGTAATCATGTCATAATCCTAACAATCTCCCCCTTGACTTGAATACGTCCAAGTCCGAGAATAGCGACCATGTTCCATGTGCGTCCATCCACCCACAATTGAACAAACTTGACGTCATATCCATCTCACTCTCTCTTCTCCATAACCCCCTCATGGGGTTCACATCTTAATTAGGTCAAATAAGTTTAGGCCCAATCTGAACTTTATTACCCAATGATCTCCTGATCTACACAAGATCTACGAGAATTTGCTCCGCCATAGGAGTAACGGTTTGGACTATCTTGTTGCGCGCCTAATCCCAATCTCTCTTTAGGGTACAATTGAACATCTAAGCTCGAATCCATTGTAGTCTTCGATTGTTTCACAGCCACGGCATTTGAAGCCGAGGATAACTGTAATTTACCAACTGTAGCCTCCGAATTCCACAACATATACACATTGCCGACACGTTCGGCTTGAAACATCACATGAGCCTCTTTGGACACTTCCATAAGATTATCTTTCGAACTGAAACAGAACCCTTCCCCTTGTAGGGCTCCAAGAGAGATGAGATTATACCTTGATTCGAGAATATGACAAATGTCTTGAAGAGTAGTGATGCATCCATAATGAGATCGAAACTGGATTGTTCTTTCACCAATCATCTTGCTTGTAGCAGAATTCCCCATGAAGACTTCTCCCCATGAACCGAAGTATATGAAGAGAACATCTTCCTATTGGAACTAATACACTGTGAACGTCCAAAATCTATGACCTATCTATCTTTATTATCAACTGGTCTGTCTGTAACAGATAGAACGTCGCACTGTTTTTCATCTTCTTCAACCAGTTAAGTGATATTTAGCATCTAATTATTTCTTCTTTCGAAGCCAACACTCAGATCTAATGTGCCCCTTTTTGTGACAATAGTTGCACGTCAAATTCTTATTTTTGAATTACCCGCGGAACTTTCATTATTACTCTTCTCCCTTGAATAATGAACTTGCCCGGACTCATCATGATGAGACTCACCCGTCAACTGGTTGTCAATTTTGTCCTTATAGAGTAGATACTCCTTGACCTCGTTGACCTTAATTGTTGACTTGATTCCATAAATGATAGCTTCTCTAAAGCTTTTATATGAAGAAGATAAAGAACACGGTAATAGAAGTGCTTGATTCTCATTTTCTATCTTAACCTCTATCTTATCTAGATTATTGATAATAAAAGAAAATTTTGCAACGTGAGACTTGATAGGTGTACCTTCATGCATGCGGAGAAGAAAGAGACGCTGCGTCAGAATCAAGCGATTCGCCAACGCCTTCTTCAAATAGTGGTCCTGAAGTCGCTCCCACAGCGAGGACGCTGTTTTCTTCGTAGAAAACTCATCCAGCACTTTGTCCGTCAAGTAAAACTGAATAGCTGTCAAGTCTTTCTCATCCAACTCCTGCCAAGTTTCTTCTTTTAAGTCTTGAGGCTTTTTCTCCCTGTTGAGTAGTGTTTTATTCAAACCGTTCAGGGTAAAGATGGCATTCATTCAAACCTGCCATCTGCTGAAATTGATGACGCCATCGAACTTCTGAATATCGAACTTGATCGCGGGCATCTTCAAGTTACCTTGCTCTGATACCAATTGTTGGGAACCAATCTGTATGATCTGATACTAATTGTTGTGATTTCAGGGGAGGTCGCCCCCATGACCGGATCGACTGGGGCGGCACAGTGGATACGAACTAAAGGATCTACTAAGACAACTTGAAGAAGAGATGAAGAAGATACTCTAAAGAAGATAGAAAGCCAACACATAATATAACGTGATTTCTTCGATCAAACAGATCGTGTGTACGTCTACGGGAGAAGGGGAGAGAAACTTTATTTAAACTTTGTGGAGTACAATAAGAATTACTTACACCTCATGCTGAAAATTACAAGCTCTTTATGGTCGCCAAGAACAGCGAACCCTTCTGCTTAAGCTTCTCTCACGATTCTCACCTAGATGGATTACACCTTAAGAATTACAAATTCATGGGAATCTCTTAGAATACATTGAAGGCCACCTCTAAGGAGTTATTTATAAAGCATAGAACTCTTCTAATGCTAAACAAACTCCTTCGATCAGAATAAAGAAAACTTGAATTCAACTTGGACTCAAAACACATTCAATCAGAACAAAGGAAGCTTAAATAAACTGCCAAATCCGACATTAATTGACTACCTTGATGACATATTCACGTCATAATCCTAACACATCAGTACTCCTCTCACCATCGTTGGATCATGACTCCTTGTTGTCCACGCTAGGGTCCTTGTGCTGAGCCGTAGAACAAGCAACCCACAGGTAAGGCTATATGATGGCTTGTGCCCTGGGGCGAGTAGAAGAAGAGGTAATCCCTGACCAAGAAAGAAAATCAATTTTATTTTTTAAAATTGACTGAATGAATTTTATTATTCAAAACTCTAGAGCTCCTCTCCCTCGAAATAGTCAAACACGTGACTGCAGCCCCTATGTCTCCCAAAGTCCTATCACGCCCGCGAGCCCAATTCTGACGCCAATCCAGCCATAGAGACAACAATGAAGGTGGAGGTCCCATCAACTCAAACATTGTCTTTATAAACCCTCCATAAAGAAAAGAACTAGCAGTGAAATAGCAGATGGTCAACTATTTCAGCATTTCCGGGGACAGAAGACACAATCAATCTGTCCCTGCCATTTCCTCTTGAGAATGTTGTGCCCTGTGAGAATCACATTCTGGGTGGTAAACCACCAAGCCAGATGAAAGCCCTTACATTTAAGGGGGCCTCCCCTTTCCAGATAGCCGCGCCGTCAGGGACCTACAACCTCCCCCACTAATATGACGGCACAACGTGGCAACTTAAAAAAGGTTGTTTGATCCCGGCAACCAAATCGGTTCATCTGCACTGCCTGTAGAAAGTAGGCTACAGATTGGAGAGAACAGAAACCAAAGTTGTACGTTGTTGGACAAGAGTCGGCCGCTTATGTCCCATCGCCGGGACATGTCAACAAGTTCTGCCCCAACATTCTGACACCGAAGCATGCTGCGACGAAGACCCGAGAATAGAGGAGGGATTGGTTTTCTACGGTTGTGAACCCACACTATTTATCCTTCCAGAAGCTGACAGCCTTGCCATTACAGACTCTAAAGGAAATAAAAACAAGCACCACTTCTTTGAATTTTTTGGAAGCCCTTTCAAAACCCAAAAGTAGTTGGCCCAGTCAAAGGACAAGATGTCCATGGCCTACGTCTACGGTGGCATCTAGCCGTCATAAGACTGGGGGCCTGAATTTTTAAATAGTCTCCACCATCATTTGCACCATTTTCACAGATTCCAGGTTCAGAACCTCCAGCCCCCCTTCCTTCAAAATCCACAGAAAATAATTTGATTACAGATCGGATTCAGAATGAGTTAGACTTCAACGATTATGACTAAAGGACCATAGAAGACAAGTTATGTCCATCCCCTTAATATTTTATTATTCACATAAGTTTAATATTTTTGTGAAATTGTAAAACTATTTTTCAGTGAAAAGTATATAAGATCGCATGAGCTTGTATTTCAAACCAATATAAATGCTATACCACGGAATGAGCCCACACACATTTCTACTCGGATGAGGTGGATCCTACATGGAATTTAAGTTGCCAGCTCAATCACCTTATTAAAAGAATAAGAAAATGAAAGAAAAAGAATACTGCTCCCTGTCAAAAAACCACAAGTACTCTCGTTGAAAAGCCCTTTGCCTTTTTCTCATCTCAATTGCGGTCACTCCAATGGCCTCCCCCGCACCCACCATGTTGACAGCCTCTTCGACAGCCTCCACGTCGCCACCCATTATGCCAACAGCCTCCAACATTGATCCTAGACGATCGATCTCACCGTCTTTCCTTGGAATATATTATTTGAAAAATTAAGTTTATTATTTTTGAACTATTCTGAAGGTTGCATCTTTTGGACTTGTTGTTAGGATTTTGCCTTATTTTTTAAAGGAGATGATGGTCCAAAAAGATCCAATCGAGTTGGAGAAGATGATGGATTGAAGTAAGAAGAAGCAAATCTTGCTGGTGCTGATTAGTCAACTAGTAATGGTATTAATCGAATAACGCACAAGCCTAGTCGACTAGTAGTTGACTAGGGCAGTTATAGAAACATGATACAGAGAGGAAGCTGTTTACAGTAGACAACTAATAAACCTATTAGTCGACTAACTGGAGGGACTAGTCGACTAGCCTTCAGGACTAGTCGATTATACATGACGTTTTCTGAAGCAGAATTAATTTCCATTTTAGGCGCCGATTTTTTTTTCTGGTGGAGAACGAATATGACGCAATTTTTATTCAATGAAGGGTTTGTTTTTAAGGATTAAAGGGTCTAGAATCTTCTAGATTAAGGAGATCACTTAATAAGATTGATCAAGATTATTTATGCATCAAATGGCTAATATCATCTCATACTCTAAATAGGAGTTGATATTATAAAATCCTATAAATAAAGGTAGTAACCTAGCACTGAAAAACACTAAAATCTAATATCAAGGAGAAAAAGGTGTTGAACACTAAGGAGATCAGAAGGGAGCTAAGAAAGGTAGGAGCAAAGTGAATGTGCATAGAGATAAGGAAATACTCTTATAATCTAGGTCTAGATTAAGGAGGAAGGTGAATACTCGTGTTGCATCAAGAGGAATGTTAGTGTAACGCCCCGATCCGGCGGGTACGGAGACGCTACTGTAACGTATATACGCAGGTCAGAAATACCCTTACGTATGTACGCTAAGCATCAGTACAAGAAGGAATCAGAGTACGAAAAAGCGTGGTATATGTACATTCCAACTTAAGGATTACAAAGTTATCACAGAGCGTGATATATTAGTACATGTACATTATATCACAACAAAGTACAGAAGTAAGAATTACAATTTGTACAGCAAAAAGGTGCTCATGGGCTGAGAAGAAGATCCCCGAGCTTGCAAGAAGGTTAAAGAACAGAAGGAGCTAGGACTAGTCGGCCTGCGCCGAGAGATAAGCTTGATCTTCGGTGGATGACTCCGCTTCAATCCAAGCTTCAGAGCCTGAACATGCAAGTCCAGGGGAGTTATAAACTCCCTAACAAATATTCGGTGAATGCCAAGTGTCGTGCAGAGATAAGTATATGTGTGTATTAATATAACCAAATAGTATTAAGCATAAAGAACTGTGTCGAGTGTACATGTATAGTAAGCATGAAATTGAGATATAAAATGAAAGTGATTAAACCTGAATAACCCTACCATTACTACTTTTAATATTTGTACTTATTACTTGTTCTACCCATACGTCTAGGTATGTGTAATAGCGTCCCAGCACACATGCATTCACATATGAGTAAATCGAGGCTGTTATTAGAAACAAACGGGGGTATCAATGAACAATGTTTACAGTGAGTCCCATGCATACCTGGGACCACGGCCCAGGATTGTTCCGTTGCTGGAGGACGGAACCTGCCGCAAGGCGTACAGTAGGGTCTTATAGGATGCCCTTATCAAGATGGTACCAGGAAGGAGGGAGCCATTGCTCCCCTGGTCGCCTGGAGGCCCTCAGATCAAACGGAAATGTAGTTGCACAACATGCCTAATACAACTGTAAATAGGAACATATATTGATAGCCGCAAGTTCCCCCGACCCGATTCATGTGGTTCCTTTTTTATGATTTATTATGTAATTATCAATTCACGGGAAAGCAAGTGCATGACAAGATCAGGAGTTCAAGAGTACATGAGTATTATAATTTCAAGTCACCGTATATAATACAGGATTCCCGTAAATATGATAATCTTAAGCCAAGTATCAATATGTCATAACGAGGCGAGTACCAAGTAGTAGCATAACAGGTGCTATGAGACATATGCCTGAGAGGTGATATTAGGCAGGCGACAAGTGATAGCATGATACATGCAAGTGTGCCAGGAAAATAATATAATATTAGTCAACATGACGAAGCAGAAAAATCCGAAGGAAAGCAAGAACACTCGCCTAAAACTTCAGGAAACACTGGGAAATCCTAAGCTCCGGAGTCTAGGTAACCAACGCGTTCAATAACCAATATTTTATATAAAAAAAGAGGAGGAGAAAGGATGAACCAGAAAAAGGAAGAATGAAGACGCATGGGTCGTAGACGTGGGGGGTTGCGCCGCGTCGATGTCACAAACGCGGGGTCTGAGACCTGTGTTTTATAATATAGGAAGAACGCAGACGCGAGCACGTGCTCCGCGTCGCGTTAATACATGAACGCGAAGATCGCGTTAAAGATGTGCTTGGACGCAGGGGTGAGCCCGCGTTAATAAAACATGAGAGAAAGAGAGAGACAGGTGAGAGAGACGCAGGAAAGAAGGGGAGAGAGACGCAGTGATGGAAGAGGGAGAGACGTAGGTTTGAGGGGAAAATTAGATTAGAGAAGAAAAGAAAAAGGAAGGGAAGGAAAGAAGGAAGGAAAGAAAGAAAAGCAAAGGAAAGAAAGAAAGAAGAGAAGGGGGGAGGTAGGCCGACCGTGGCTTGGCCAGTGGTCGCCGGCGGCGGCCAGAGTTGGCCAGAGTTGGCCGGAGAAGGTGGCCAAAACTCCAAGCCCAAGGCAAGAAGAGAGTGCAATCCTAGTTAAAATTGAAGATTTGGAGTTTTAAAAACGAAGCTTCGGAGAACGAAGCTATAGCTCGTTAGAAAGAGAATTCCGAGGAGATGAAGATGGCGTGATTGGTGGTGTCTAAGGTGGTGTATGTGGTGGTGGAAATGGTGGAGAAGGTGGTGGAGAAGATGGGTTTCTTGGTGGGAAAAAGAGGAAGGAGAAGGTGGTGAAGTTGGGGTTGTTGGAATGGAGGAGGAGATGAAGGGAATGATGGAGAGTGGAGGAAGGAGGGTTTGGTGGTGGTGATGACCAATAACCACTGCCAAGGCCTGCCGTTTGCTGCTGTTTTGGTGGCTTTTGTTGGCTGCAAATGAAGGAGAAGAAGAGAAATGAAAGAGAGAGAGAGGAGTATTTATATAAAGGAAATGGAATTATTACAAGATTGCCATCCTATAAAGAGAGTTGCGTCTCTTTCAAAAAATGGGCTGCGACTCATTCAACCCACACTCGCGTCTGGCCAATTTTGAGGCAGACGCGGAGATTAGAGCCGCGTCTCAGATAAAAATGCGAGAATCGCGTTGATAGAAAAGACAAAAAGGCATGGTGACTAAATCAGAGTTAATTTCTTTTGAAGGACATAACATTAAATGTAGAATGGAGAGAGTCTCCGCATTAAATGTTGAACCCAGGTTGGGTGAACCTCATGTCAGGTAAGGAGAGAAAAAAAGTAAAATATTCAGATAAAATTTCGGTATCTGGGAAAACACCGAAAATTTAGGAAAAGCCCAAAAATGAATTATCTTGAAAAGTTTCTCAAAAATTCTCAAAAATAATAAATATTATTTTAAAATATTTAGTGAAATCAGTTTTTAGAAATTTGATCTCGTTTTCAAAATAAAAATCCTGAAATCCACCGTGGATGGTGTCTACACCGGGTCGGCCGAATTTTTGATAAATTCTTAAAATTCTAGAAAAATTCATTTAGATAGAAAATATGATTTTAAGAAATAATGTGAAAGCCGTTTCTAAAATTTCAATTTCGTTTGTAAATTAAAAATCTGAGAATCGGTCAGCGGTACCGGTCGACACCGGCTTTGAAGATTGACAATTTAATTTAGAAAAGTTTCAGAAAATCATAAAAAATTTAGAATATAAAAAATAATATTTGAAACTAAAATCAGTCAAATCGGAATATCAGAAAGGTCAAATCATGCCGTACTGCTATATGAGTAAGAATTTAAATAATAGAAAATAAGAAAATACGCTCCAAAAATCAGGACACACAACTGTGTACGTATTCTGAGGATGGGGTGTTACAGTTAGATCTTTTTGTATCAATTTATTAATAAAGCTCTCTCAAGTTCTCTCCTCGTGGACGTACACTAAGTTTGGGCCGAACCATGTTAAATCCTCGTATTCTTTCTTATTGCTCTTTTATCTAGGTATTGCTAGTTTGCTTTACAACAGTTTTTCTTTTGCAAGTACTGATCATATCGTCAAGTTTCGTAAATGTCGATTCTGAGAGTAACAATTGGTATTAGAGTGCCGATTTGTTATAACAATTGGTATTAGAGCTAAATGTTGACGAATGATAATATGTCAAAGATAAGAAGTTTTACGACAAAATTTGAGGTCGAAAGTTCAATGGCAAAAGAAACTTTGATTTATGGCAAAAGCGGGTAAAGGTATTGCTTGTGCAACAGTGTCATCACAAGACCTTATAAGGTAAGTCATCAAAAACTGCAGGTATGTGATCGATGGGGAAACTAGCACTCAAAAATGTGTATTATGTAGAATCGATGAAAAGCTCGAATGTGCTTAGTGTACCTCGATACTTCCGTTATAGCATTGGCTTAACGGGTCGTATCCACAGGGAAGGGAGGCGATAGAAGCATTGACAGTCTCTATTCACGTCAGTTGTTAACACTTCTTCTTTATTGAAAGAATGAAAAAGAATGAAAAAGAAAAGAAAATGAAATCAAGAATGTGGTAGGTGAGGAGAGCGATGAAAACGGCGATAAGAAAAACAAAAGAGAAGTGGTTTGGAAAACAAATAGAAAAGGAGATGGAACAAAGGTGAACTAAGAAGGCGGCGAAAACAACGAAGAAAATGATAGAAAGATTTTTGGAAAACGATTTCTAAAACAAGATAAAACAAAACTCAGGGCTACTAACTACTAAGTGATCCACTAACCATACTAACCTCTTCGAGATCGTTGCCTCACATTTTGATCCTCGGCCATCACAATCCTTGGATACAAGAAACGATACAAAGCATGGCTCATGGATGGTTCATCACAATCAAAACATTGCAACAAGAACAAGCTAATACAAGCATCACTCATTACACTACTAGCATGAAATAAAAGAGCATGAAATAAAAGAGAGTTAGCTTGGTTAGCAAGTTAGCAAGTTAGCAAGTTAGATGTTAGAACCTATCATCTTTAGCCATCAATGACTCTTGCAAGAACAAGGCCTTGTAGAGGCAGCCCGATTCATGTGAATTATCAAGTAAGTGGTTAGATGGTTAGTGGTTAGTAGTTAGATTGTCATGAGAAGAAAAACTAGCAAGAAATCATGTTAGAAGGTGAAGGAGATTACAATGGAGGAGAAAGGAGGCACCTTTACATAGAGTGTCACTTTCTATTACATCAATCCCTCTCAATCTCTCTCTCTATGAATCACTCAGCCCTACTACAATGATCTAAAAAGAAAAGAAAATACAAGAAATGAAGAACACTCACCTACACTACACTAAAATCTGCACCTACTCCTAAAAATGAAAACTGCTTTCACTCTGGCTCTCTGCAGGGCTATTTATAGGGCTCAGAAGGATCCAGAAGACGAGACGGGGCCACGCGTCGAAAATCGACGCGTGGCTCCACAGGATTACCGCGGATCCGCAAGGATTTCCCCAGATCCGCGGCAATACCAGGGACTCTGGTCCCTGGTTTTGGTCCGTGGCTCCGTCTGGCTTCGAGACGCTTCTTGGTATATACCGTTTCGGGTAATTTCGTCCGCAGATCCGTCTGATGTGCGCGAGAGGCTAGGTTCAATGTATCTTCTAGATGATCCCTTGCTTGGCCTCCAAGTAATGAGAATTTAATTACCCATAAATGGGTATAATTAAGCTCTTATTACATCTTTGCCCTTGAACTTTGGTTGTACCTGTAATAGAGACCAAAACACGAATTAGACCGACAGTTTATTCATAAATCGGTGGGAAAATGCGACATAATAATGCAGAATTGTAGACTAATCACACCCCCACACTTATTCTTTTGCTCGTCCCGAGCAAAATAAGAAAAGAAAAACTATACTACAAGGGTTATTACACCACTTTCGCAGGTGACGCGATTGCACTGAGCGTGTGCAACAAGCCGTTAAACCTCTAGGTTACCCTAGAGGAGGAGTGTTGTCTCCTGAGGGTTTTCAGCGGATTGCACCCACAAAATCCATAAAGAAAGAAGTCAAATGTTAGTTTTTTGAAAATGCATTTGAAAGAGAGACAAGTTTATGAAATATTTTTGCAAAAATATAAGTGATCTAAGGTCATAAGTCCACCACAAATCATTCTTCCTTAAACTTAGTCTCTATGCAAGATCTTGTCTTTAATTAAGGTAAGAATTCAAAATTGGATTGAATATTTTATCTTTCATAAAGCTTAGATAATATGCACATTGTGATAGTGAAAATTTCTGGGATTTCAACTCTAACCATCAAGCCATTTATTCATATATATTATTTATTTATTTATTATATTTTTTTTCTTCCCTTAGTTTAGGCTTTCTAGTTCACCCATGTAGCGAGCCTATAACCGATGACTCCCAAATCAGACGGTCTTAGGGCACCAGATGAGAAAACATCCCTCGGGTTTAAGGTCTCAAGTAAACAAGGCCACAAAACTAAGGGGGATTTATTTATTCTTTTAACCACCGTTAGGCGTGAATAATCATGCTTCTTGAGGCATAGTTATCCAGCTTAATAAGTGATATTTTATTTATATATATATTTTTTCTTTTTATTTATTTTTGCTTTATGGCATTTTTAGGTCTTTGTTTCCATCCCAAAAATTGTGTAAGTGCGATGTGCATACTATCTAAGGCAAAAATTCAAGATAAAAATATCTCTCCAATTTATCTTACTTAGCCTATAATTTTAAACAAGATCTATTATTTCAACTAGGTTTAAGATGTCATAATTAAGGCTTTCTTAATTTCTAAGATCATCTTAATTTTCTTAAAAATAGATCAAAACTTTGTCTCTTATTTCAAAAAGTTTTTTAAAGAAAGAGAAAAATTACTATACAAAAGGAAAGATTTCTAAAAGTATCCTAAAAGAAGTGTAAAAGAAAGAAAATCTAAAAACTCTATGTTAGTAAACCCTCCCCCACACTTATTTCATGCATTGTCCTCAATGCATCGTGATATATGTATGCATGAAAGAAATAGAGAGAGAAGGAAAAAATTACCTCAAGGTGGTGGTTCCGGTGGCGGCCTGATTGGTCCATGAAAGGCGGCCCAATCTTTCTTGCGTGGAGTCCGAAGGAACCCACCAGAAACCTCCATGATACAACCCACTAAAAAGATGTATGCATTTATGATTTTTATTAAAAATTTTACCCCATCAAATTTCCAAATTTTCAAAATAATTTCGGAGTCAATTTTTTCAAAGCCCTTGTCCCAGAATGGAATGATTGATTTGGACTCAGGAAGCACAGGAACTAATATTGACTCAGAAAAATGACTTAAGTCAAGTAAAGGTTCGAGAGTCGAGATTGGTTCAGGAAGTAGGTCCAAATCAAGAAGATGAAGCTCAGGTCCACATTCATTTCCCCATGATGGAATGTGACTTTCTATGAGTGGTGATTCAAGTTCAGGAATGACAGGTATGGGAATCAAACTGACTCTAAAATGTTGCTCAAATTGGGTAACATAACAAGAGTCAATAATGATTCAGGAATTTGAACTGGATCACAAATTTGAGGATCGAAGTCACATTCCTCATTTAGTTCAATTCCACAAAAATGAGAACTTACCAATTTATCAAATGGACTTTCAAAAGTATGAAATTGGTCAAGTTCGATATGATCATCATAAGAGATTGGTGATTCAATTTCACAATGAACTGGCACTGGATCCAATACTGACTCAGGTAAATGAGTGAAATCAGGTGAAGACACCGGAGTCATAATTGAACCAGGAAGTAGAATTGAATCATCAAGTGGAAGTTCAGGATCATATTCATGCTCAAGTTCAATTTCAGGAAAAGAATAACTTGCCAAAATGTTAATGGGATTTGAGGTGTGGACAAGTTCAGGTGGATGTGCTGAAATTGAATCTTGATTTCCAAAACAACATGACTCTTTGGCTCTGTCAGAATGGGTAGTGACAATAGAAATAGGATGAGAATGAAGAGTTTGGATCATCATATCTATGTCACGGTTACGAGCATTTTGAGCCTGAGTCATGAATTCAAGCATCTTTTTATAAGTCATTGGTTCATCGTTTTGTTGAAGAGATGCAGTGTTGTTTTGGAATTGGTGGTGAAATTGTGAGTCCATCAGATTTTGTGATTGTTGTTTGGACTCACAAAAAAGTTCCTTACTCATTTCCAAGGCAGATGGTTGTTCATTGTGAAGAGGTGGAACTGAGTAAGACTCTTGAAAATACTGTGGAATTGGAGAGGCCAATGCTTCTTGAAGTTGTTGCTCGACCCTTTGTAGATTGGCTTCTAAACTCTTTTGTAACTCAGATTTTTCTTCAATGGGAGGTGTAGAAAAAGGAGTATAAGAAGCGAAATCGGGGAATGAATATTATGGACAAGGTGAATATGGTGGACAAGGAGTTTGAAAATTTGACTCGGGGGACTTGAATCCCCATTGACTCTGTGAAGAGTTGAAATTATTTTGAAAATTATGGTTATGAGAATGTGGGTATGGGTTGTATTGATTCGTATAAGGCCAACCCGGTGTATGTGGTTGGTGCATATTGTAAAACGCCGGGTTGGAATTATCCGAATAGAATGGAGTTGGTGTGAAATATGGATTCATGTTCGGATTGAAAGAATTATTTTTGTTGAATGCCATTTCACAAACAATCACAAACAAAAAGAAAAAAATCAAACAACAAACAAAAAGAAAAGAAAAATCAAAACCAAGCCAATAAGAGGGTTGACCTAGACCTAGATGTCCCTAGGGGCCAACGTCTATTCAAATTTTATTAGGGCTTGGGTTGTGTGAGTGGGGAGATGATTTTTGGGCTAAGGAAGGGTAATTAAATCCCCACCTTATCTTGTATGGGTTTTGCCCTTAAGTTCAATTTGTGCAAGTGTGCAATATAGACAAGAATATAACACAAAGCGATAAATTACCCACGTGTTTGTCCTATGCTATATGCAATGCCATATGTACATCTCCATCCAGATCACAACAATAGAACAAAATACAGTATATTGGAATTGAATTGACACGTGCCTAAATGCAAATGTCTAAACTGTTTTAAAAGCGTCCAAATACCGTATTTTAGTTCTTTTATTTTATGGTGTGTAGGTAAGCAAAGCAAAAAGATAGCAGCACAAATCAACTAGCTATTACAAGATACACATCCCAGAACAACACGATATACAATTTTCACAAAACTGCCGCGTTTGCGCGGCAAATGTCGCGGTGGCGCGGCTTTGTTTCAGAATCTGGGGCCCTGCTTTCAAGAGCAGGGAGATGCAAAGCTAGCTTATGTTCTGCAATATTAAGCACCTGTAAATATTGTCCTGAACACCAAAACAGAGAAGACAATGTTAACAAAAACGTGAAAACAAAACCATTCCCTTCCCCGGCAACGGCGCCAAAAATTTGATCGATGGGGAAACTATCACTCAAAAATGTGTATTATGTAGAATCGATGAAAAGCTCGAATGTGCTTAGTGTACCCTCGATACTTCCGTTATAGCATTGGCTTAACGGGTCGTATCCACAGGGAAGGGAGGCGATAGAAGCATTGACAGTCTCTATTCACGTCAGTTGTTAACACTTCTTCTTTGTTGAAAGAATGAAAAAGAATGAAAAAGAAAAGAAAATGAAACCAAGAATGTGGTAGGTGAGGAGAGCGATGAAAACGGCGATAAGAAAAACAAAAGAGAAGTGGTTTGGAAAACAAATAGAAAAGGAGATGGAACAAAGGTGAACTAAGAAGGCGGTGAAAACAACGAAGAAAATGATAGAAAGATTTTTGGAAAACGATTTCTAAAACAAGATAAAAGAAAACTCATGGCTACTAACTACTAAGTGATCCACTAACCATACTAACCTCTTCGAGATAGTTGCCTCACATTTTGATCCTCGGCCATCACAATCCTTGGATACAAGAAACGATACAAAGCATGGCTCATGGATGGTTCATCACAATCAAAACATTGCAACAAGAACAAGCTAATACAAGCATCACTCATTACACTACTAGCATGAAATAAAAGAGCATGAAATAAAAGAGAGTTAGCTTGGTTAGCAAGTTAGCAAGTTAGATGTTAGAACCCATCATCTTTGGCCATCAATGGCTCTTGCAAGAACAAGGCCTTGTAGAGGCAACCCGATTCATGTGGATTATCAAGTAAGTGGTTAGATGGTTAGTGGTTAGTAGTTAGATTGCCATGAGAAGAAAAACTAGCAAGAAATCATGTTAGAAGGTGAAGGAGATTACAATGGAGGAGAAAGGAGGCACCTTTACATAGAGTGTCACTCTCTATTACATCAATCCCTCTCAATCTCTATCTCTATGAATCACTCAGTCCTACTAAAATGATCTAAAAAGAAAAGAAAATACAAGAAATGAAGAACACTCATCTACACTACACTAAAATCTGCACCTACTCCTAAAAACGAAAACTGCTTTCGCTCTGGCTCTCTGCAGGGCTATTTATAGGGCTCAGAAGGATCCAGAAGACGAGACGGTTCGACGCGTGGCTCCACAGGATTGCCGCGGATCCGCAAGGATTTCCCCGGATCCGCGGCAATACCAGGGACTCTGGTCCCTGGTTTTGGTCCATGGCTCCGTCTGGCTTCGAGACGCTTCTTGGTATATACCGTTTCGGGTAATTTCGTCCGCAGATCCGTCTGATGTGCGCGAGAGGCTAGGTTCAATGTATCTTCTAGATGATCCCTTACTTGGCCTCCAAGTAATGAGGATTTAATTACCCATAATGGGTATAATTAAGCTCTTATTACATCTTTGCCCTTGAACTTTGGTTGTACCTGCAATAGAGACCAAAACACGAATTAGACCGACAGTTTATTCATAAATCGGTGGGAAAATGCGGCATAATAATGCAGAATTGTAGACTAATCAGTATGTCAAATGAGGATTGGAGGAGATTGATCTAAAGGCAGTAAGCACGATTCAACTTTATCTCGCAGACGAGATGATGTACAACGTGATGGATAAAAAATAGCTACATGATTGTGGTCAAGATTAGAAACATTGTATATAACGAAAAGCCACTCCAACAAGCTGTATCTCAAAAAATAACTATATGAGCTATACATAAATGAAGGGACAACAATGTTGGAGCATTCAACAAGATCATCGCGAACTTCTAACTGTTGATGTCAAGATCGATGAGGAGGATAAGGTGTTGATATTTCTCAGTTAGCTTCCATAATCATTTGATCACATCATCACCACCATGTCCTACGGTAAGAAAACTCTCATCTTAAAGGAGGATTTGTCAACTCTCTTATCTAATGAGATTAGGAAAAGGCCAAATCAAGAGGAGCAGATAAGATCAAGTTTGGTAGTCACGGGAAGGAAAGGAAGAGGAGAAGGAAAGAAAGATTTAGGCTCGTCAAAGGCGTGTCACTTTTATCACAAAGAAGGTCATTAGAAGAATGACTACAAGCATCGGCAAGAGTGGTTAAAGAAGAAGGAGTAAGCTGCGGAGGTAGATGTAGCATTGAACGGTGAGGAGGACACCAAAATATTAATAGCTTTCTACGAAGATAATACTTTTCAAGGTAAAGGCTGGATATTTGATTCAAGTAGTATGGTTTATGTATGCTCCCAAAAAGAGCTACTCAACTTCTTGATTGTAAAGGAGGAAGAGACTGTCAAGATAGCTGATGACTTGGCTTATAAGGTCATCGACACTAGGACAGTCAAGGTTATAGAAAGAAATGAGACGATGCATGCTCTGAAAATGGTCCGGTATGTCCCGAAAGTACGCTACAATCTAGTAACCATAGGAGTGCTCGACAAAGAAGGATGCCAAATCTAAATGCAATAAGGCATCATCACAGTTAGCCGAGAAGGCATGATAATCTTGGAAGGAGAGAAGTATAAAGGATAAGCTGAAGGAAGAAAACTCAGTTCGAGGTAGAGTTTCAAGGATAAATTTGAAAGGAAGTTCACCACGAGGTGGAGCTTCAAGGAAGACTGCAACGAGATGTTAATTGGATCAAAGTATTGCGGGAAGGAGAAAGGGTGCATTCAGGTAAGGCCCAAGATGGCCCAAGCTGATTGAGTCAAACCTGTGCACAGAAAAAAGAAGTTTAAAAATGTAGATTAACAAGTGCCAGGTTCCTCAATGCTCCCGGAATAACAAGTGGCTATGCAGATCGTGATCCACAAGAAGAAAAAACGATAGAAGTGTTTTTTATATTCTTTTAAGTTATTAAACTAGTTAAAGATTCTTCTTTGTTTTTGAAAAGAGAAAGAAAAGAAACTAGGTTAAGTTACAAAGAAAGTGCAAGATAGAAAATGATTTTGAGATCTTTTAAGTTAAAAGAGTTACTAAGTTAAAAGAGAACGAAGTAAAAAGATTGAAGAAGAAGAAAACGTTGGTTTGTAAAATCATTTTTAAAATTAATAAATTAAAAAAAAGAAAGGAAAGATTTTAAAAAATAACATACCTTGAGTCGTAGTTTTGATTAACATACTTTTGAGTAAAGCAAAGCAAAGCAATGAAAAGAAAAAACAGTGATTGACTATGTCGAGTAATATTGATGAAAAAGGAGAGAGTTATATTGACTGTCACTCTCAATACACTCTTTCTGAAGAAGATTACATCAGTGTCACTCTAAATATAATTTTCCTCTCCTTCTCTCATGAAACTCTGTCTAATCTAAGATATAAAGAATATAAAATTACATAAAAAAAAACCTAAGCTAAACTAGAACAAAAAACCTAGCCTGAGATCTCTTTCTGCAGTGTGGTCCCTTTTGCCTTCAGAATACCAGTATTTATAGGCAAAACGAAGAGAGGGAGCGAGTATGAAGATAGGGGTGCAAACGCTCTCCCAGATCTTGTGCAACACCCCAGATTATTAAACTCCAATTTAATAATATAAATCTTGGGTATTAAGACTATATAGAATATGAGGAAATTTTTTGACATTGATTTATTTAGCATGTAATGAATTTCAATAATTTTGAAAATTTTAAGTGGTAGGTATGAATATACATACATCATAGTTATTGTGTAACACTTCAATGTATAGATATACTAGTATTATACATAAATTATGTGTATTTACTAAGAAAACACAATCATGAGAAATTTTTTATTTTTTTGTCAGTGGAGGGAGTAGATGTGAATGGGAGGGGAGATTAAGGGTCTAGATCTTCTTGAATTGGGCAATTGACACTTAGATGAAATGGGCCATGGCAAATTTATAATATTAGATGGGATTGGATCTTAAAAGAGTCCCAAAGGAGAATTCATCTTCTTCATCCTCTTCCTAGAGGAGATTCCTCCATGGTAAAACCCTAAAAACCCAAAGATCCAACCCCTTCTCTATTCCTCACTTTCTCTATTTCTCTCCCCTACTACTCTCTCTCATTCTCTCCCTCGGATTGGTCCGGCAGTAGTGTTGCCGCACCAAGTCTGCGGCGGCTGCTACTGCTGGCTGGCCAGGCGCGGGTGAGCGACGAAGGCGCGGCGGCAAGGGCGACAGGGCGGCAGGGAGAAAGAGGTGAGGGGGTATATTAATTTTCATGTTTGGTTTTAAATCTCAACTTTGAATTTTCAATTTCATATCTTGCTTTGATGGTGATGATACTATAGTTTGAGTGTTAGGTGATATTAATTCTTGATCTATATTATTTCTTCTTAAATTAAATCCAATCCTTGAAAGAATTATGGGTAAGATCAAGTTTTTAAACCCCTCCTAAACCATTAGTGTAGATTGAGATTCTTGGAGGCTCTTACACTTATGATGGTTGAATCTCTTGCCATTCTTTCAAAATAACTATGAAATCTAATCTAAATCTGATTTTGTAACTGTTAGCGAGATGAAAAGGAAATTTTTATGGTATGATTTAAACTTTGAAGTTGAAGGCGGACTAAGGAGAGGATGATGATAGATTAAGTTATGTTAAAATTATTAATGTTCATATGAAATTTACCTATGATTAAAAATTTAAATACTTAAGTTCATAGCTTACTTATAATTCAATTTATGTGAATAGGTTAAAGGGGAAGTTGAGAAATTCTTAGTTCGAAGTACTTTTGAAATGGTAGTATAAAGCTGTTAAAGTCTGTCAAGATCTGAAATCTGAAACTTGGGGTTTCTTTCTTATGGATATTTGGAATAAAATAGGTCATGTAATATACCATTGGAAAGATAATCGAGTTTACTTTTCAATGGCTTTTGCGGGTCCTAATCAAAGGTCTGTGCTAGGAATTATCGCTAAAATATAACATGTTAGTTGAAGATATCAAGTTGCAGAATTTGAATGTCTAGAAGATTTTTGTTTATTTAAGGCTGTTCATGCGAATTAAGCAGGTCATGTAATATATCGTTAGAAATATCATTAAGTCTTTCAGCGAAAGTTCTCATGTCTTATTCATATATGAAAAAGGGGAGTTATGATAAAAACATCGTCGATTGTTAGGGAGGTCAGATCTGACGAATTTTTATTTAGGAGGGATCTATGTGAAATTTATAAGAATTAATATGTATGCATGTTGAGCTGAGGCTAGCATTAAACACATTTCTTCCAGTAACGCATGTTATGAACGCGGGTATATCGTAATTGTTTATTAAAATATTGAACTTTTATTATAATGTCTCATTAACAGTGTTTTGCATATATATATATACTAGGTGTGTTGACAATTATCCTCAAACTTAAATTACCTTTTAGCCTTACCGACAAATATGAATTTTTGTGTTCTGGACTCCAAAAGATATGTTTCGCCCTAACACATAACCCCTTCTATGACTTAGTAAATTGGATTATGAATAGAATATTTATTGGCAAATAGTTAGCAGAAGAATCATAAATGCCGGAAATTACTTGTGCAGACTATAGTTCTATCAATTTTGACTAACTGATAATTGAACAAGTTAACAGTCAACACTAAATTATGCTGATAGTAGACTAATAGATGAGTGAACATGAAATTTATGATGAAATGTGAATATTATTTAACTGATAAAATATGCATGAATATTAATTGAAAGAAAGATTTTCTTGGTGTGATATCAAAGTTGGGAAAGTAGAATGGTAGAATTGGTAGTATCAAGATCGGTATTGGCAGAAATTCAAACAGTTTCAGAGTTTAACTCAAACCATGAATAAGTGAGGATAATTATTATATATATAATATTATATATATATATATATATATATATATATATATTATATATATATATATATATATATAAATCTTGGTTGCGATCATACTAGTTACATCATATCAAAGAAATTTAAGGAATAACTGATTTGTTAGGTCTTATTAAGTTGTATGTTAAATCAAGGAAGTTACGTTTCAATTAACATGTAAGAATTTTCTCTTCTCCTTACAGTCTCAACTTACCTATATGTTTAGCCTGGGCTGCTGAGCAAGTAATATTTTTGCATACCGATAGATATGTCATGTCTATTGTAGAATGCTATTATAGCAAGGATCTTCACCAATAGTCAAATGGTATCAAGGGACAAAACATGTGTAAATGTAAAGTTAAAATCCAAACTCCAAATTATCTTCTTGACATATAGTGTATGTCCTATAAAGTTACTAAACTTAATACATACCTGAAATTATGAATTCCATTTATATGCATTGCATCTTATCAATTCTTATTAAGTTCCTTTCTTTTATTGGGTGTGATGTCTTGCAGTACGCCATAAGTTAGAAGTAACTGTGACGATTCAGATTATTCAAGTTTCTATGGACAAATTCAAATTCACTTAGAGCATCATATAGAAAGTACACAAATCATATATCACATACATAGCTCTATAAGGTAAAAGGAATGTTTCACCACCTTAATTGTTAAGAGAGTGCCTATTGCGGTCAATTGGTATTTACACTAAACATGTATAGTCTTGGGTGTATTAGACTCTGATTCAATATTGGATTCAAAGTCGCTATGAAAGCTATAGTAAGGTAGTCTTAGAATTGAAGATATCTTTTCTAATAAGTATTGCAATAAATATGAACTATTCTAAATTTTTTAACCATTCTCTCTATCTTTTGAACTCCAATTTAGAGAGTGGTTACAGACAAATTGACTGAATAATATAAGTTTTCAAATTAATTTTACAATGAATTTTAGAGATATAATTTTGGGAACCAAATTGATAAAATGAGAGAACAGAAAACCATGAAAAGTTGCTTCCTTTGGCATAACGAGTGATATATAAAAATAGCATTGCGCGCGCACACACACACACACACACACACGCACATACACACTCACACACACATATAGAGTAAAGTGTCCTAGTACGTCTCCTTAGATTGTAGGAGACCGCTTAAAAGTCAACATCCCGATTTTTTTTCACAATCCGACCGCACAGTATCATATACATGTTCTAAGATGTACACATATAAAAATTCAAGTGATTTGAAATTTGTTTACTCTAATTTCTTTGGGTTCAAACATTAACGGTTTTTAAACAGTAGAACAAAATGGAACGATTACATCAATGAGTAAACAAACTACAAATCACTTGATTTTTTTATATGTGTACATCTTAAAATATGAAGATGATAATGTACGGTCGGATCATGGAAAAAATATTTGAATGTTAGAGTTTTAAGCCGTCTCCTTAGATTACAATCTAAGGAGACCTACTAGGAACACTTTTCATGTGACTATACAGTACTGTAAGCGTTCCCTCAAGAATTACTTAATAATACATGAATTTGGATGATTAATGATTGTTACTGTAAGTGATTGGTTTAATTGTTGATGTATGATTGCATGTAGTATGTTGTATAATCAGAGGAAGTTAATAATTGATTCAACGTATATTACCTTTGTGCATGATCTTGTATGTACATGTTGAGTATGTTTGTTAATTGTGTTGTTAATCATATTCCAGATAAAATTATTGATATATGTGTGATACATATTTGAGAATTAGAGTAAAAGACCGGATAAGCTGAACTTGTTGTTATAAATAAACTCAAAAATACTTGAACAAGATGGTGTGTAATATTTTGGCTTGTATGTAGTATTGTATGTACATGTTGAGAGTTTATAAGTGTGTGTGTTGATTGGGAAAAAGGATAGTGTGAAGTTGCACAAATATTCAATAAAAGAGAGAAGGTTTAGAGTCAACCTTAGGTGCTTGATCACTCCACAATGTATTTAAAATTATTGATGTATCCTTCCAAATCTCCATAGTAGCACAAGCTATACGGGTCGAATCCACAAGGAGAGCTCACGATGGAAGCTTTATGGTTTAATGTGAAGATAGAAAACGAAGATTCTTCTTTGTTTAAAAGAATGCAAAAGGCATAGAAAAAGAAATGAAAGATTTGGTGGTTGGTGTGTACATGAAATGAAAACTATGAAATAAAATGAAAAGAATAGAAGACAAGATTTGCTTTGGAATTAATACTAAAAGAATGAAAACTTATAGAAGACTTTTAGATGAGAAAGTCCATGACTAGCTAACATTACTAACTTGCTAACTTACTAATCTCCGTTAGGGTGATGCTTGCCTCATGTTGATTCATCGGCATATATTTGTCTTGCGTGTTGGTCTAGTTACTTTCCCACTTGATTGAAGGGTAATCTACTTGGACTTGTCTTGTAGCCTCATTGATGTCATAGGCCTTCAAGATAGACTTTCAATGGTGGAATCAAAAGAGTTGCCACTCAAGGGATGCTAAGGAAGAAGATACAACATTCATTAATTGAAGTAAAGAAGTTGTACAACAAATAGCATATGTTTGGTGATCCATCTCCATGTTCCATCAAGGCACTTGTTCTAAGACAAGGCTCTAAATGAGGCACACATGAATCATATGGAGAATTACAAAAAGAGATTGCCAAGCATGAAAGTAATTGCATTCACCCAACAATTGCAAGATGAAGTAATTGCATTCACCCAAGAGTTAGAAGTTAAGCAAGATTAGTTGTTAGCTAGTCATGTAGAAGAATTTAGCTACTAGCCATTACAAGAAAAGAAAAGCAATTCATGAATAAGAGTGCAATTGAAGTAAAGCTTGAAATGAAAGAATGCAAGTAAAGTACTAGAAAATGCTCAAGTAGAGAAAGGAGATTGGATTAAACCTTACTTCACAAGTTGTCACACCTTGATTTACACAAGCTTTCTCTCTCTCACAATCTCTCTTTTTGCAGAATTTCTAGGGAGGAAGAAGACTAAGAGAAATAAAACCTAGAGAAAAATCAAAATACAATATCTTCTCTATTCTCTCCTCCCTCCATCTCTCCTCTCTTTGCGAAGGCCCTGGTGGTGTATTTATAGCCTCAGAGAGAAGTCTCTAGAACCTGGGTTGTTGGAGAAAATCCCCGGCTCAACAGCCTTGTAACTGCCGCAGATCTGCGGCAGTTGCTGTGGATATGCGGCAGTTACAAGGCCGTTGGGGCCGAGATTTCTGTTGCGCGTATCTCGTAGGTTGTTAGCCACGTGGTCCTTCTGAAAGTTTGAATTGGCGCGTGGATTTCTCCAGATCCTGGCCTCAACTTTTGGGCTCTCTTTTGGGCTTTGATTTATTTTCCTTTAATTTTTGATAATTAAAGGGATTTTGGGCCTTTTCTCAATTAGAATATGGACCTGCAAAAATAGAGAGAAAAGGATTAAAAATCACATTTTATTTGCAATATGCATGGTATGGATGTGGTAAAATATGCAAAAATGAATAACAATCACACCCCCATACCTAGCTTTTGCTCGTCCTCGAGCAAAAAAGAATGAAAAAGAAATTCCTAACTAGATTATTACACCACTTTCGTAGGTGACACGATTGCACTGAGCACGTGCAACAAGCCGTTAAACCTCTAGGTTACCCTAGAGGAGGAGTGTTGTCTCCTGAGGGTTTTCAGCGGATTGCACCCACAAAATCCATAAAGAAAAATAAAAGGGTTAGTGAAAATTTGATCCATGTTTTAAAGATTCTTACTTAAGTTATAGGTTTCAGGTTACCCTAAACTTGTCATTCCTCTTATAAGCGTCTATTTGGAGTTTTGTTTTCATCTTAGGTAAGTATTTAGGGAAAAGATCAAAAGCTGGATTTTGCATCACTCCTAGGATATATACATCTATAAATATGAAGGATCTTTCTTAGACTAAGTTCATTTATTTACTAATATATATAACATTTTTTTTATATACAATATTTATTTATTTACATTTCCTTAGCATCCTTAGGCTTTCTAGTTTACCCTTGTAACGAGTCTCTTACCGATGACTCCCAAACCAGACGGTCTTAGGGCACCAGATGAGAAAACATCCCTAGGTTCGATGACTCGAGTAAAAAAGGCCACGAAGGAATTTAAGGACTTAACCACTTTTAGGCGTGATTAGCAATGCTTCTTGAGGCACGACTAACCAGCTTAATTAGTGGCTAAGTAATTATTATTTATCTATATACATTTTTTTAATTTTTTTTTTTTTTTTATTATATATAAATGTAAATAAAGTCACAAAGTCTTTGATTAATCCTTCAATATGTTTAATGTATATATCCTAAAGAAAGAATTAAAATCTAGTAATTTTTCTAATCCTTTATTACTTAACCTAAAAATCTAACAAAACTCCTCTTTTCGACTTATAATTAGAAATCTTAGTTTAGAGCTTCTTAATCCCTAAAGTTAAGTTTGATTATTTAAACATGGATCAAGAATTCCCTTTTTTTATAATTTTTTTTCTTTTTCTTTTTTTCCTAAAAAAAATAAAATCTAACAAGAAAATAGAAAATCTACAAAGAAAGGTAAAATCTAAAAGAAAATAAAAACCTAAAAAGAAAATAAAAATCCTAAAAATAAAAATAAAAAGCCTAAAAAGAAAATGAAAAATCCTAGGTTAGAATCTACCCCCCCATACCTATCTCATGCATTGTCCCCAATGTATGCAAGATAAAAATGATGCATGAAATAGGTAAAGGTTTTTTTTTTATTTTTTTATTTACAAAAAAGTGCAAAAAATTATTTACAAGGAATATATACAAGTGTGACCATTACCTAGGCTTTTCTTTGGTCGTTTTCTCTGGCCCGTTTCCCATCGTTCCAGTGTGTTTGTTTGCGCGGGCTCAGTTGGGAAACGTATTGAATTATTTTCTTAGCCCTAGGTGTTTCCAGATTCAATTGTTTGTTGTCATTCATGCTCATTCTACCACATTGTTCACTAAAAAATTCCTTGTCACCACTTTCACTCTGAATCTCATTACTTCCAATGTTAAGGAATTTCAGCTCCTCTCCATACAATTCTTCAAAATTTAGGTCAACATTTTCCTTAGGAAGTGTACAATCAGTTAACCTACCCCGAGTTGGCTCATCCAGACACATGAGCTCATCAGCGAAAAGGTCTTCAAAGGATATGTCAATTGGAGGTTCTTAAACTATATCCTCGTGGGATACAGTCATAGTTGGCTCAGTGAAAGTGAAAATATCCAAATCAACTTTCCCCTTTTGAAAGGGTACTCGGATAACAGGATTTTTCACTTCAAGAGAATCACAAAATTATGACTCATCTTTCCCTATTTCCTCACAATTGTCTCTAATAAAGCTGACCTCAAATGTTTGATCTTTTGTTTTATGAGGCTGTGTGTGGAAGACATTCATTTCACGAGTTATGTCACCAAAGGTTAACCTCATTGATCCATTCCGACAATTGATGTTGGCATTTGCTGTAGCCAGGAATGGTCGTCCCAAAATGACATGAGTTTGAGCCCTTTGATTGGAATTAGACACAGGTTGTGTCTCAAGGACTACAAAATCTACAGGGTATATGAACTCCCCAACTTTGACAAGGACATCGTGAATTTCCCCCTTGGGTCTCTTGACAGAACGATCAGCCAATTGTATGGTCATTTGGGTCGGGAGAAGATCGCCTAACCCTAATTGTTGGTACACAGACAAAGGTAGAAGATTGATGCTGGCCCCTAAATCAAGTAGTGCCCTATTGATGGTAGTCTGTCCTATGATGCATGAAATGGTGGGGCTCCCTGGGTCTTTGTATTTAACAGGAGTTGGACCAGTGAGCAACTCGCTAATGGTTGATGCTAGGAAGACTTTCTTAGGGACTTGTGTTTTCCTCTTCTTGGTGCACATTTCCTTTAAGAATTTGGCATATGATGACACTTGTTGTATGGCATCAAGAAGAGGGACATTGATTTGGACCTTATTAAACATTTCTCTTATCTTCTCCATATGAGCATTTGTCTTGTTATTTGTAAGCCTATTTGGAAATGGTACAATAGGCTTATAAGGTTGCTCATCTACCTTTTCTTTACCCTTGGCATTTGAAGTGGATGGCTCTGTACTAGAAGATGGTTTGTCAGAAGCTGGTTGCATTGGGACAGTAGGTTTTGGATTTGGTACTGGATGGGATGATTGACTAGAAACCTTATTGTCTATCTGTTTTCCAGATCTCAGGGTATGAATAGCATGACAATGACTTGGGCCCGTGTCTTCTTGTTTGGGATTTGGCAATGGCTGGCTTGGTAACAGTCCTTTTTGTCTCTCATTTACTGAATTAGCCAATTGCCCAATTTAGACCTGAACTTTATTCATATCCTGTTGATAGTTCTTTGTAAAGGTTTCTAACATTTTCTCAACTCCGATATTTCTGAATCATTCTGGGGTGGATGTTGATAATATGGAGACTGGAAATGTGTTGGTAGTATGGTGGGTTCTGAAAAGATTGTGATTGTGGTGGACTTTGAGATGGATGAACATTCTGTGAATTATGATTGAAACTGGGTGTGTGAGACTGAGCATTATAAGGATGTGGAATTGGTGGCCTATGATGCTCAGGACCAGACTGACTCCACGAAAAATTTGGATGGTTTCGCCATCCCAAATTGTATGTGTTAGAGTATGGATTGTGAGGGGGTCTGGTAAATGCTGCATTCGTGTTCTCCTGATATGATTGGGGCTGATACAATGGACACTCCTCAAAGACATGGTTGAGATCATGACAGTAGGTGCAACCCGTTTGATTAGAGGTGATGGGTTGACCTGATTGATCACAGAATTTTTTCTTGACTCAAGAAGTTCTATCCTCTTCATCAATTGTGTGATCTTAGCTTCCGCAGCTATAGAGGATTCTATGGAGTGCATACCAGTTCTGGAAGTGGTGGAAGTGGGTTTATCTGGGCATGACTCCCACTGAATGGTTTTCTCAGCTAGGGCTTCAAAGAGATCCCACCCCTGATTCTCATCTTTCTTCAAAAAATTTCCCTTGGCACATGGATTCAAGGAGGGTTTTCATTTGGTAATCTAGACCGTCATAGATAATCTGGCACTGACGCCATTTCTCTATGCCGTGATGAGGATATAGGGCTAGAAGGTCTTTGAAACGCTCAAAATATTTCCAGAACGGTTCGTGTGTTTCCTGCTTGAATTGCATGATATGTTTTCGCATGAGGGCTGTTTTATGGATGGGATAGAATTTCTTAAGAAAGACTTTTACAAAATCATCCCATGAAGATATGGAACTGACGGGAAGATTGTAAAGACACTTCTTAGCTAAATCCTTAAGTGCAAAAGGTATGAACCTTAACCTAACAGCATCCTCGGTCAGTGGGAAAATTCTCATCATTACACATACTTCTTCAAACTCTCAAATGAAGAGGTACGCGTCCTCAGACTCTAGACCATGAAATCGGGGAAGTGTATTAATGAATTGCGGTTTCAGCTCGAAGTGATTTCCATTGGGTTCAGGGAGAAGAATGCATGATGGCAGGGAGGTGCGAATCGGATAGAATCGATCTTGAAGTGAAACGTTGTTTTCCATTGTGTCAAGTGGTTGTGTAAGTGCAAGTGTAGAAAGTCTAACAAGTCTCGCAGAATTTGGATCACGGAACCACTCTTGCATATATAGTCACAAACAACGTGCACCGATCACACCAGCGAAAAACAAAAAATGAAAATAACAAACAATAAAAGAAAAATCAATCCAAGCTATCTAGGATTCCTGGACCTAGACGACTCCTAACTGATTAGACTGTCCACGGGAGGTTTAGTGTAGACTTTGACCACAAGCTAATCAGCCAGGTAAGGGCAAGGTTGTTGGGAGGTTTTCCGTCAAAGACGTTCCTTAATTAAGTAACCACCAACCTTCGGGCTTTCGGCCCTCAATCCCTTTCTAGACACTGATTTGGCAAAAGTCAATTTCCAACACTTTTCCCCCTTAGGATAATCTCCTAAGT
The DNA here is from genome assembly GCA_038442645.1 of Agave tequilana. Taxonomy (NCBI): domain Eukaryota; kingdom Viridiplantae; phylum Streptophyta; class Magnoliopsida; order Asparagales; family Asparagaceae; genus Agave; species Agave tequilana. The sequence continues at coordinate 65,534 of JAVJIF010001368.1, read as the reverse complement.
GAGTCCGGATGTCCCTAGGGCCAACGTCTATTAGATTTTATTACAAGCTTGGGATTGTGAGTGCTTGGAAATGATTTTCGGGCTAAGGAAAGGGTGATGAAATCCCCCACCTTATCTTATTTATGGGTAATGCCCTTAAAATCAGTTTGGTGCAAGTGTACGATAAAAACAAAAAGGTTCACTCAAAGCTATAAAAATCAAACAAGGAGTGAGTCCTAGTCAATATGCAATGCGCACGTACCTTACTTCAGCACTCTTCAACAGTAAAAGTAAATGAATTGAAAAGACACGTGCCTAGAAATGCAAATGTCTAATCAATTTTTAACTTTGCAACTAATTTTTTACTGTTGATTATTAGCAGATATAAGGTGAAGCATACACGAATTTAAGTATTTTAGCAGCTGTATTTTGCAGAGCAAGTAGCCCTGCAGAAATTAGGTCAGTAGTTAACTCCTCCTTGCCGCAAATCTGCGGCTTTTGCCGTGGAATTGCGGCAATTCAGAGGACTTCTGGTTTCTGCTTTCAAGAGCAGAAGCCCAGAGCCACTTATATGTTACTGCAATACAAATTTTCCTGTTTTCTTCACCTGTAATCTGCAACAGAGAAGAAGATTCGTTTAGTTCTTCACTTGAAATCAAAAACCGTTGCTCTCCCCGGCAACGGCGCCAAAAATTTTGATGGGAAAAAGGATAGTGTGAAGTTGCACAAATATTCAATAAAAGAGAGAAGGTTTAGAGTCAACCTTAGGTGCTTGATCACTCCACAATGTATTTAAATTATTGATGTATCCTTTCCAAATCTCCGTAGTAGCACAAGCTATACGGGTCGAATCCACAAGGAGAGCTCACGATGGAAGCTTTACGGTTTAATGTGAAGATAGAAAACGAAGATTCTTCTTTGTTTTAAAAGAATGCAAAAGACATGGAAAAAGAAATGAAAGATTTGGCGGTTGGTGTGTACATGAAATGAAAACTATGAAATAAATGAAAAGAATAGAAGACAAGATTTGCTTTGGAATTAATACTAAAAGAATGAAAACTTATAGAAGACTTTTAGATGAGAAAGTCCATGACTAGCTAACATTACTAACTTGCTAACTTACTAATCTCCGTTAGGGTGATGCTTGCCTCATGTTGATTCATCGGCATATATTTGTCTTGCGTGTTGGTCTAGTTACTTTCCCACTTGATTGAAGGGTAATCTACTTGGACTTGTCTTATAGCCTCATTGATGTCATAGGCCTTCAAGATTGACTTTCAATGGTGGAATCAAAAGAGTTGCCACTCAAGGGATGCTAAGGAAGAAGATACAACATTCATTAATTGAAGTAAAGAAGTTGTACAACAAATAGCATATGTTTGGTGATCCATCTCCATGTTCCATCAAGGCACTTGTTCTAAGACAAGGCTCTAAATGAGGCACACATGAATCATATGGAGAATTACAAAAAGAGATTGCCAAGCATGAAAGTAACCCATCATCTTCATCATGGATAAAATAGACTCAACAATTGCAAGATGAAGTAATTGCATTCACCCAAGAGTTAGAAGTTAAGCAAGATTAGTTGTTAGCTAGTCATGTAAAAGAATTTAGCTACTAGCCATTACAAGAAAAGAAAAGCAATTCATGAATAAGAGTGCAATTGAAGTAAAGCTTGAAATGAAAGAATGCAAGTAAAGCACTAGAAAATGCTCAAGTAGAGAAAGGAGATTGGATTAAACCTTGCTTCACAAGTTGTCACACCTTGATTTACACAAGCTTTCTCTCTCTCTCACAATCTCTCTTTTTGCAGAATTTCTAGGGAGGAAGAAGACTAAGAGAAATAAAACCTAGAGAAAAATCAAATACAATATCTTCTCTATTCTCTCCTCCCTCCATCTCTCCTCTCTTTGCGAAGGCCCTGGTGGTGTATTTATAGCCTCAGAGAGAAGTCTCTAGAACCTGGGTTGTTGGAGAAAATCCGGGCTCAACAGCCTTGTAACTGCCGCAGATCTGCGGCAGTTGCTGTGGATATGCGGCAGTTACAAGGCCGTTGGGGCCGAGATTTCTGTTGCGCGTATCTCGTAGGTTGTTAGCCACGTGGTCCTTCTGGAAGTTTGAATTGGCGCGTGAATTTCTCCAGATCCTGGTCTCAACTTTTGGGCTCTCTTTTGGGCTTTGATTTATTTTCCTTTAATTTTTGATAATTAAAGGGATTTTGGGCCTTTTCTCAATTAGAATATGGACCTGCAAAAATAGAGAGAAAAGGATTAAAAATCACATTTTTATTTGCAATATGCATGGTATGGATGTGGTAAAATATGCAAAAATGAATAACAATCACACCTCCATACCTAGCTTTTGCTCGTCCTCGAGCAAAAAGAATGAAAAAGAAATTCCTAACTAGATTATTACACCACTTTCGTAGGTGACACGATTGCACTGAGCACGTGCAACAAGCCGTTAAACCTCTAGGTTACCCTAGAGGAGGAGTGTTGTCTCCTGAGGGTTTTCAGCGGATTGCACCCACAAAATCCATAAAGAAAAATAAAAGGTTAGTGAAAATTTTGATCCATGTTTTAAAGATTCTTACTTAAGTTATAGGTTTCAGGTTACCCTAAACTTGTCATTCCTCTTATAAGCGTCTATTTGGAGTTTTGTTTTCATCTTAGGTTAAGTATTTAGGGAAAAGATCAAAAGCTGGATTTTGCATCACTCCTAGGATATATACATCTATAAATATGAAGGATCTTTCTTAGACTAAGTTCATTTATTTACTAATATATATAACATTTTTTTTATATACAATATTTATTTATTTACATTTCCTTAGCATCCTTAGGCTTTCTAGTTTACCTTTGTAACGAGTCTCTTACCGATGACTCCCAAACCAGACGGTCTTAGGGCACCAGATGAGAAAACATCCCTAGGGTTCGATGACTCGAGTAAAAAAGGCCACGAAGGAATTTAAGGACTTAACCACTTTTAGGCGTGATTAGCAATGCTTCTTGAGGCACGACTAACCAGCTTAATTAGTGGCTAAGTAATTATTATTTATCTATATACATTTTTTTAATTTTTTTCTATTTTTTATTATATATATATGTAAATAAAGTCACAAAGTCTTTGATTAATCCTTCAATATGTTTAATGTATATATCCTAAAGAAAGAATTAAAATCTAGTAATTTTTCTAATCCTTTATTACTTAACCTAAAAATCTAACAAAACTCCTCTTTTCGACTTATAATTAGAAATCTTAGTTTAGAGCTTCCTTAATCCCTAAAGTTAAGTTTGATTCTTTAAACATGGATCAAGAATTTCCCTTTTTTTATAATTTTTTTTCTTTTTCTTTTTTTTCCTAAAAAAATAAAATCTAACAAGAAAATAGAAAATCTACAAAGAAAGGTAAAATCTAAAAGAAAATAAAAACCTAAAAAGAAAATAAAAATCCTAAAAATAAAAATAAAAAGCCTAAAAAGAAAATGAAAAATCCTAGGTTAGAATCTACCCCCCCATACCTATCTCATGCATTGTCCCCAATGTATGCAAGATAAAAATGATGCATGAAATAGGTAAAGGTTTTTTTTTTATTTTTTTTATTTACAAAAAAGTGCAAAAAATTATTTACAAGGAATATATACAAGTGTGACCATTACCTAGGCTTTTCTTTGGTCGTTTTCCTCTGGCCCGTTTCCCATCGTTCCAGTGTGTTTGTTTGCACGGGCTCAGTTGGAAAACGTATTGAATTATTTTCTTAGCCCTAAGTGTTTCCAGATTCAATTGTTTGTTGTCATTCATGCTCATTCTACCACATTGTTCACTAAAAAATTCCTTGTCACCACTTTCACTCTGAATCTCATTACTTCCAATGTTAAGGAATTTCAGCTCCTCTCCATACAATTCTTCAAAATTCAGGTCAACATTTTCCTTAGGAAGTGTACAATCAGTTAACCTACCCCGAGTTGGCTCATCCAGACACATGAGCTCATCAGCGAAAAGGTCTTCAAAGGATATGTCAATTGGAGGTTCTTGAACTATATCCTCGTGGGATACAGTCATAGTTGGCTCAGTGAAAGTGAAAATATCCAAATCAACTTTCCCCTTTTGAAAGGGTACTCGGATAACAGGATTTTTCACTTCAAGAGAATCACAAAATTATGACTCATCTTTCCCTATTTCCTCACAATTGTCTCTAATAAAGCTGACCTCAAATGTTTGATCTTTTGTTTTATGAGGCTGTGTGTGGAAGACATTCATTTCACGAGTCATGTCACCAAAGGTTAACCTCATTGATCCATTCCGGCAATTGATGATGGCATTTGCTGTAGCCAGGAATGGTCGTCCCAAAATGATAGGAGTTTGAGCCCTTTGATTGGAATTAGACACAGGTTGTGTCTCAAGGACTACAAAATCTACAGGGTATATGAACTCCCCAACTTTGACAAGGACATCGTGAATTTCCCCCTTGGGTCTCTTGACAGAACGATCAGCCAATTGTATGGTCATTTGGGTCGGGAGAAGATCGCCTAACCCTAATTGTTGGTACACAGACAAAGGTAGAAGATTGATGCTGGCCCCTAAATCAAGTAGTGCCCTATTGATGGTAGTCTGTCCTATGATGCATGAAATGGTGGGGCTCCCTGGGTCTTTGTATTTAACAGGAGTTGGACCAGTGAGCAACTCGCTAATGGTTGATGCTAGTAAGACTTTCTTAGGGACTTGTGTTTTCCTCTTCTTGGTGCACATTTCCTTTAAGAATTTGGCATATGATGACACTTGTTGTATGGCATCAAGAAGAGGGACATTGATTTGGACCTTATTAAACATTTCTCTTATCTTCTCCATATGAGCATTTGTCTTGTTATTTGTAAGCCTATTTGGAAATGGTACAATAGGCTTATAAGGTTGCTCATCTACCTTTTCTTTACCCTTGGCATTTGAAGTGGATGGCTCTGTACTAGAAGATGGTTTGTCAGAAGCTGGTTGCATTGGGACAGTAGGTTTTGGATTTGGTACTGGATGGGATGATTGACTAGAAACCTTATTGTCTATCTGTTTTTCAGATCTCAGGGTATGAATAGCATGACAATGACTTGGGCCCGTGTCTTCATGTTTGGGATTTGGCAATGGCTGGCTTGGTAACAGTCCTTTTTGTCTCTCATTTACTGAATTAGCCAATTACCCAATTTGGACCTGAACTTTATTCATATCCTGTTGATAGTTCTTTGTAAAGGTTTCTAACATTTTCCTCAACTCCGATATTTCTGAATCATTCTGGGGTGGATGTTGATAATATGGAGACTGGAAATGTGTTTGGTAGTATGGTGGGTTCTGAAAAGATTGTGATTGTGGTGGACTTTGAGATGGATGAACATTCTGTGAATTATGATTGAAACTGGGTGTGTGAGACTGAGCATTATAAGGATGTGGAATTGGTGGCCTATGATGCTCAGGACCAGACTGACTCCACGAAAAATTGGATGGTTTCGCCATCCCAAATTGTATGTGTTGGAGTATGGATTGTGAGGGGGTCTGGTAAATGCTGCATTCGTGTTCTCCTGATATGATTGGGGCTGATACAATGGACACTCCTCAAAGACATGGTTGAGATCATGACAGTAGGTGCAACCCGGTTTGATTAGAGGTGATGGGTTGACCTGATTGATCACATAATTTTTCCTTGACTCAAGCAGTTCTATCCTCTTCATCAATTGTGTGATCTTGGCTTCCGCAGCTATAGAGGATTCTATGGAGTGCATACCAGTTCTGGAAGTGGTGGAAGTGGGTTTATCTGGCCATGACTCCCACTGAATGGTTTTCTTAGCTAGGGCTTCAAAGAGATCCCACCCCTGATTCTCATCTTTCTTCAAAAATTTCCCTTGGCACATGGATTCAATGAGGGTTTTCATTTGGTAATCTAGACCGTCATAGATAATCTGGCACTGACGCCATTTCTCTATGCCGTGATGAGGATATAGGGCTAGAAGGTCTTTGAAACGCTCAAAATATTTCCAGAACGGTTCGTGTGTTTCCTGCTTGAATTGCATGATATTTTTTCGCATGAGGGCTGTTTTATGGATGGGATAGAATTTCTTAAGAAAAACTTTTACAAAATCATCCCATGAAGATATGGAACTGACGGGAAGATTGTAAAGCCACTTCTTAGCTAAATCCTTAAGTGCAAAAGGTATGAACCTTAACCTAACAGCATCCTCGGTCAGTGGGAAAATTCTCATCATTACACATACTTCTTCAAACTCTCAAATGAAGAGGTACGCGTCGTCAGACTCTAGACCATGAAATCGGGGAAGTGTATTAATGAATTGCGGTTTCAGCTCGAAGTGATTTCCATTGGGTTCAGGGAGAAGAATGCATGATGGCAGGGAGGTGCGAATCGGATAGAATCGATCTTGAAGTGAAATGTTGTTTTCCATTGTGTCAAGTGGTTGTGTAAGTGCAAGTGTAGAAAGTCTAACAAGTCTCACAGAATTTGGATCACGGAACCACTCTTGCATATATAGTCACAAACAACGTGCACCGATCACACCAGCGAAAAACAAAAAATGAAAATAACAAACAATAAAAGAAAAATCAATCCAAGCTATCTAGGATTCCTGGACCTAGACGACTCCTAACTGATTAGACTGTCCACGGGAGGTTTAGTGTAGACTTTGACCACAAGCTAATCAGCCAGGTAAGGGCAAGGTTGTTGGGAGATTTTCCGTCAAAGACGTTCCTTAATTAAGTAACCACCAACCTTCGGGCTTTCGGCCCTCAATCCCTTTCTAGACACTAATTTTGCAAAAGTCAATTTCCAACACTTTTCCCCCTTAGGATAATCTCCTAAGTGAGTCCGGATGTCCCTAGGGCCAACGTCTATTAGATTTTATTACAAGCTTGGGATTGTGAGTGCTTGGAAAATGATTTTCGGGCTAAGGAAAGGGTGATGAAATCCCCCACCTTATCTTATTTATGGGTAATGCCCTTAAAATCAGTTTGGTGCAAGTGTACGATATAAACAAACAAGGTTCACTCAAAGCTATAAAAATCAAACAAGGAGTGAGTCCTAGTCAATATGCAATGCGCACGTACCTTACTTCAGCACTCTTCAACAGTAAAAGTAAATGAATTGAAAAGACACGTGCCTAGAAATGCGAATGTCTAATCAATTTTTAACTTTGCAACTAATTTTTTACTGTTGATTATTAGCAGATATAAGGTGAAGCATACACGAATTTAAGTATTTCAGCAGCTGTATTTTGCAGAGCAAGCAGCCCTGCAGAAATTAGGTTAGTAGTTAACTCCTCCTTGCCGCAAATCTGCGGCTTTTGCCGTGGAATTGCGGCAATTCAGAGGACTTCTGGTTTCTGCTTTCAAGAGCAGAAGCCCCGAGCCACTTATATGTTACTGCAATACAAATTTTCCTGTTTTCTTCACCTGTAATCTGCAACAGAGAAGAAGATTCGTTTAGTTCTTCACTTGAAATCAAAAACCGTTGCTCTCCCCGGCAACGGCGCCAAAAATTTAGATTGGGAAAAAGGATAGTGTGAAGTTGCACAAATATTCAATAAAAGAGAGAAGGTTTAGAGTCAACCTTAGGTGCTTGATCACTCCACAATGTATTTAAAATTATTGATGTATCCTTTCCAAATCTCCGTAGTAGCACAAGCTATACGGGTCGAATCCACAAGGAGAGCTCACGATGGAAGCTTTACGGTTTAATGTGAAGATAAAAACGAAGATTCTTCTTTGTTTTAAAAGAATGCAAAAGACATGGAAAAAGAAATGAAAGATTTGGTGGTTGGTGTGTACATGAAATGAAAACTATGAAATAAAATGAAAAGAATAGAAGACAAGATTTGCTTTGGAATTAATACTAAAAGAATGAAAACTTGTAGAAGACTTTTAGATGAGAAAGTCCATGACTAGCTAACATTACTAACTTGCTAACTTACTAATCTCCGTTAGGGTGATGCTTGCCTCATGTTGATTCATCGGCATATATTTGTCTTGCGTGTTGGTCTAGTTACTTTCCCACTTGATTGAAGGGTAATCTACTTGGACTTGTCTTGTAGCCTCATTGATGTCATAGGCCTTCAAGATAGACTTTCAATGGTGGAATCAAAAGAGTTGCCACTCAAGGGATGCTAAGGAAGAAGATACAACATTCATTAATTGAAGTAAAGAAGTTGTACAACAAATAGCATATGTTTGGTGATCCATCTCCATGTTCCATCAAGGCACTTGTTCTAAGACAAGGCTCTAAATGAGGCACACATGAATCATATGGAGAATTACAACAAGAGATTGCCAAGCATGAAAGTAACCCATCATCTTCATCATGGATAAAATAGACTCAACAATTGCAAGATGAAGTAATTGCATTCACCCAAGAGTTAGAAGTTAAGCAAGATTAGTTGTTAGCTAGTCATGTAGAAGAATTTAGCTACTAGCCATTACAAGAAAAGAAAAGCAATTCATGAATAAGAGTGCAATTGAAGTAAAGCTTGAAATGAAAGAATGCAAGTAAAGTACTAGAAAATGCTCAAGTAGAGAAAGGAGATTGGATTAAACCTTGCTTCACAAGTTGTCACACCTTGATTTACACAAGCTTTCTCTCTCTCACAATCTCTCTTTTTGCAGAATTTCTAGGGAGGAAGAAGACTAAGAGAAATAAAACCTAGAGAAAAATCAAAATACAATATCTTCTCTATTCTCTCCTCCCTCCATCTCTCCTCTCTCTGCGAAGGCCCTGGTGGTGTATTTATAGCCTCAGAGAGAAGTCTCTAGAACCTGGGTTGTTGGAGAAAATCCCGGGCTCAACAGCCTTGTAACTGCCGCAGATCTGCGACAGTTGCTGTGGATATGCGGCAGTTACAAGGCCGTTGGGGCCGAGATTTCTGTTGCGCGTATCTCGTAGGTTGTTAGCCACGTGGTCCTTCTGGAAGTTTGAATTGGCGCGTGGATTTCTCCAGATCCTGGCCTCAACTTTTGGGCTCTCTTTTGGGCTTTGATTTATTTTCCTTTAATTTTTGATAATTAAAGGGATTTTGGGCCTTTTCTCAATTAGAATATGGACCTGCAAAGATAGAGAGAAAAGGATTAAAATCACATTCTTATTTGCAATATGCATGGTATGGATGTGGTAAAATATGCAAAAATGAATAACAATCATGTGTGTGTGTGTGTGCGCGCGCGCGCATATATATTAAGAAGGAAGAGGCTGACGGGAGCCGGTGGGAGGGGGAAGACGGTGTTGCTGTTTTGTATATATATTTCAAAGGAAGGGGCCAACAGGAGCTAGGAGGTGTGAAGATGAGGTATGACATTATGTATTTTTAAACGAAGGAAGAGGCCAACGGGAGCTGATAGGTGTGAAGACGGGGTATTACTTTGTGTGTTATTATTTGAAGGAAGTGGCAGGCGGGAACCGGTGGGTGCGAAGGCGGGGTATGAGATGGGCCGTGTCTCATAAAGTAAAGATGCGCTTATTCAAAATGAATAGTGTTGTAAACTTATCCTTAATGTAGGACTGTGAAACTTCGCTTTATTATAAGAGATAATAAATATTATATGATATGTGAAAGTGTACAGGTTAATCCATGCAGTACTTGAAGTGTGATGTGATATTGTAATATGAGAAGTATGACATGATTTTATGTTATACAAGTATGCCTTATGATATATGTGTTATTTGAATGCATAAATTATATTTATGACTTAACTATAGTGATTGGTGCATTATAGTGTGAAATACAATACACGTGAGTAATACATGCTATGTATACATAAGACGAATCCAAACAACTAAACAAAAATTTATTTTATATAACTCATAAATCTTATCACATGAAAAGATGAAAATCCAAGAAAGGAACTGAGAATTTATGATCATAAGTGTGACGGTCCTATCTGTCTAGTATTCTCAATTTACATAAACAATCTTTTAAACCAAAGGTTATCATAATCATCTCCAAAGTTTTGAAAAATTCGATAGCATCTCCTTTATAAATATTGATCTGACTTGATATAAAATTTATAACCACAATAATTTTGGCCAACATCGGCCTACTCACTCTCAATCCAAATATATAAACTAAACTCGATAATCACCCACGTAATCATAATAATGTTTCCACTCACAATGGCCTACTTATTCTCTAAAATATAATTTCGGCTTGACATCGCCTACTTATATGAAAACATAACAAATATGCATTCGAGAGCACCCCTCTCGACATCCACAGAATAATGCAAAACTATCTGTAACTCTAACTCATCATAATCATCATAATCGAACTCACCTTCAAACAAATCTAACACATGCTATAAGTATACATGGAATAAAGTTATAAACACAACAAGAGGCTATATAAATAATTACACATAATTACACTCATAATGCATTCACTTTCATCAAAGATTCTCAACAAAATATCCATAGCCATAAGCTAGGCCTTCACCTCGCCATGACATTAGAACTGGGAGGGAGTGAGCTCGACAGCTTAATGAGTAGAGTCAAAAGAATGATCAACAAATATTGAATATAATCAATAAGAACATGATTTTCAAAGTAATAAGACCAATCTGGATGAATAAAAGAAACATAAAACTGATAACATTTAATGATAAAACAATGCAAACAATAGTGTTCATTCATTGCCGGGGCGGTCTGACTCTTTTGGTAATTGATTTTCTTTACTATCTTAAGTTTCTCACTTATGTTTTATATGATATAAGGGCTGTATAGAGTATTTCTTTTAGTTATTTAGCTCATTATTGAATTCATCTTATGTATACTCAACATGTATTACACGTGTATCTGTATTCCATATAATTATATCACACTCCCCATATCATAATAATACATCACACATCACAACATTCGCCCGTCATATTTAATGAAACACACATTATACATTATTCATATGCATGTACAATTCACATGTGAAGTCCGAAATTCTCCGTCTTCCCCTCCTACCGGCTCCCACCCTGCCCCTTCCTCCGTATATATAAATATATAAAACAATAACACTGTCTTCTCCCTCCCACCAGCTTCCCCCGGCCCTTTCCTCCGTTATGTATGTATATATATCGCATAACAAGAACACTGTCTTCCCCTCCTACCGGCTCTCGTCCGGTCCCTTCCTTTATATGTATATATAAAACAATAATATCTTCTTCCCTCTCCTACCGGCTCTCGCCCGACCCCTTCCTCCAATGGGCATTAATGCAAGAGGTACATATTTATACTTACACACAAATAATAACCAATGTATCAATGATATCAATATCAATTAAATATTATGATTCGCTTCCCAGCTTAGTAATTCTATTATCGAGAAAATACATATGGTTCACTGCACAAGAAAGTATGTGCATATATATATATATATATATATATATATATATATATATATATATATATATATATATATATATATATATATGTTACAAGTTAACTATATAATGAGCTACTCACTTCATTTATATACATTGAATTTTCATTCATGTTACTAGTATCTAGCCTTCTTGATCATACTACTTATATATGCATACACACACATTGCCAATATGACACGTACATTTAAGTTTATACAAGTCTCGATGCACACACATCAAAGGAATAATTCATCGAAAGGACTCGATACTTAATCATTTTCTTGAGGGGCAATTATAGTTATCAACATAGATGTCTGATTTTCTGATTTAATATCCACACAAAGTCTTCAATTTGGTTTCATGATGTGCTCACATCAATTGCACGCGTTTGGTACACCTTATGGTTATAACAATCATCATGTTTCATCTCTTATTAGAGAAATTATTATTTATACTAACATTAAATATTAAACGATGCGCTAAGTTTAGTTTCTCCCTAAGAGTCATTCAATAATTAACTACCATTTATGATCAATCATGGCTTAAGGAATTCAATATTATTTTAATTATAGAATTTAACAAAACTCATATAAACATGCACAGACTCAGAGTTGTTCAACCTAACAAACTCTATGTTCGGGGCGGAACCAGCACTTTTAAAATGTGTATTTATGAAATCAATGAAATTGTGTATGTGTGCTAATGTTCCCTCAATACTTCCGTTATAGCATTGGCTCAACGGGTCAAATCCACAGGGACGGGAGGCGATAGAAGCATTAACAATTCTTATTTACGTCAGTTGTGTTAACAATTCATTCTTTGTTAAAAGAATGAGAAAAAGATAAAGAAAAAAAATGAAATCTGAAAGTGATAGGTTAAGAAGGCGATGAAAACGAAAATGTGAAAATAAAAGAGAAATGGTTTTAAAAACTAAAAGAAGATGAAATAAAGATGAACTAAGAAGTTGGTGAAAACAATGAAAAAAATGATAAAGAGTTTGAAATTGATTTTTAAAATAAGATAAAAGAAAACTCATGGCTGCTAACTACTAATTTCTCTACTAACCATGATAACCTCTTAGTGATACTTATCTCACATGGATCCTTGGCCATCACTAGTTCTTTGCTTCAAGAGACGATACAAAGCATGGCACATAAAATTATTTTTTCATATTCAAACAACACATCCATACCACATAACAAGTTGCAATCTATAATTAGATCATCAAAACCGCTTAGAGGTGAGCATGAAATAAAGAAGACATTGCAAGTTAGAAAGTTAGTGGGTTAGATGTTAGAAATGTTAGAATGTTAGAATTCATCATCATGAACCATTAATGGCTCTTGCAAGAGTAAGGCCTTGTAGAGGGTACTAGATTCATATGGATTATCAAGTAAGTTGTTAGATAGTTAGTGGTTAGTAGTTAGATTGTCATGAAAAGAAAAATTAGCTAAACATCATGTAGAAGATGGAGAAGATTACAATAGAGAAGAAAGGAGACACTTTTATATAAATTGTTACCATCTATTACATCAATCTCTCTCTTTCTCTCTCAGAATCTCCCAGTCATAATACATGATCGAAAAATAAAATGAAAATACAAAAGAAAAGAAAAGAAAAGAAAAGAAAAGAAAAGAAGAACACCTACACTAATCTACACTAAAAGAGAGAAAACCTAACTTATTTCTCTTTCTGCTTTCGTTTCGGGTCCTTGCATGGGTATTTATAGGCGAAAGGAGGTTTTAGAAGATGAGACGAGGCCACGCGTCAAAAATCGACGCGTGGTGATTGAGCTTGAACCTGCACACAAAAATACAGAATTTCAGAACTTAGAATGAAAAGTACAAGTTACTCAATTCTGCCGCTATAGCAAGTGGCTATGCGGGTCGTGATCCACGAGGAGGTACTAGCGATAGAAGCTTTTTAGTAAGTTCTCTTTTAGGCTACAAAGTGTGATTGAAGTTCTTCTTTAGTTCTTTAAAAGAAAGAGAAAAAATTGAGTTACAGTTGAGTTAGAAAGAAAGTGGTAGAATGAGAAGGTGGAGAAAAACAGAAATTAGACATACACAAAGAAATCGAAATGAGTGATGAAAAAGTTGGGTGTTGTTGGTGTTGGTGATCTAAACTAAAGAAATAAAAGAAAAGAAAGAAAAGATTAAAGAAATACTTACCTCCTGTGGTTGATGACTTACCTGGAACCCTTGCATGTTCTACCTTACTTCAGAGGCGTTCAAGGCATAAAACATAAGATCGAGCTCAGTCCTAATTCGCATTACATCATCAAGACGAAAAAGAATGAAATGATACGAAATATTGAGGAGGAGAACATCATCATGTAATATCTTTGGTACTCACACAAACATGACTATACTGATGCTTCTAGATTCACTTGAATGCTCATCATAACGAAAAGAGGAAAAGTAGGAAGAAGAAGAAGAAAACAAAAGTAAAGAAAAACATAAAAAAATTACCTTTTATTGCTTGCAGAAATGATGGAAGAAAGAAGGAGGTACATCGGTGTCACTCTCAACATAAGCCTCTCTTACTTACATGAGTCTCAGTCTAAATTATGCTTACAAAGAAATAAAAATTACATGAAAAGAAAATAAAAACCTACACTAAAAAGAATGAAAATGTGGACTAAATTCTATCTCTGCATGGTCCTTCCCTTTTGCCTTTGAGATTGCAAGTATTTATAGAAGAAATGCAGAGGTTAGAGGAGTATGAAGATAGGAAAAGCTGGCTATTTCTGAATTTGAATCCTCCCCTTATCTCCAAACTTGATTTAATTTGAATATTTATTTCTGATCTGCAGTTTGTTGGCATATTAATTACTGAATATCACTTATCAAATGATAGAATTAGAAATAGTAATCAACACAAGAGTTGTATCCCTGTAAGTCTTCTTTCTAGATCATCTTGAATTATTATATTTGAGATTCGGTAGCGAAAGTTATGATTCAAATACTAAAATGTATCTAGTTAGAATCTGAGTCAAACTTGCTTCATTTCATCCGTTGATCTTCTCTCTATCAATTATCTCTCTATATTTCATATTATCCTTGGTTGATCTTTAGCTAACCAAAATGGATTTATAGAAATCTGAATTTTACCGGTTTCCATTTGGTGTTATCTTTCTGATTTGCTCTGATCTTCAGCTGAACATTTGCCCCAATCCTTGATTTGTTCTAACTAGTTCTGGGATCATCCTCAGCTAACCAAATAGATCCAGTTAAATCCGATTTAAACTGGTATTTATTTGGTTTAATCCTCTTTCTCTTCATTATTATCTCCTGCAAAATAGATATTTAAGATAAGAAAATTAGCAGATTTATTACACGATAAATGTAGGAGTGTAATGAAAAGAATACAAACTATATGTACGATCACACCCCACACCTATCTTTTGCTCGTCTTTGAGCAAATCAACAAAACTAATCCAAAAATTATTAGACCACTTTCGCAGGTTACGCGATTGCACTGAGCATGTGCAACAAGCCGTTAAACCTCTAGGTTTCCCCTAGAGGACGAGTTTTGTCTCGTGAGGGTTTTCAGTGGATTGCACCCACAAAATCCATAAAGAAAGAGTAACAAAGAGTCAGTATTTTCGAAAAGCATTTTGAAAGAGAAAATTATTTGAAATATTATTGTAAGATTTAAGTAACTATAAGTTATAGCAAAACCAAATTTTTTATTCTTAAATTTAGTCTCTATTTAAAAATTTATTATCAATCAAAGTAAGGAGTCAAATTGTACTTCTCATCTAGTCTATTACTTTACCCTAAGTTATATGCACCTTGTGACCGTGAAAATTTTGACTGAGGGTTCTTTAACTCTAACTCTTATCCTTTATATATATATATATATATATATATATATATATATATATATATATATATATATATATATATATATATGGTGGTATTATTTCTTAGTTCTATTAGGCTTTCTAATCTGCCCATGTAACGAGCCTTTAATCGATGACTCCCAAACCAAACGGTCTTAGGGCATCGGTGAGAAAACACCCCAAGGACTTAAGGACTCGATCAAACAAGGTCACAAAATTAAGGATTTTATTATATGAACCACTTTTAGGCGTGAATACTTATGCTTTATTAGGCACAAATACCCAGCTTAATCAAAGGATTTTTTTATATATATAATATTTTTTTCTCAAACTTATCTAATCATCTTTCACATAAATACCAAGGCTTACTTAGCCCAAAGTACCTAGCTGATCAATAATTAGATTTGTTCATCTTTCATAGATATATTTTTTCTCTTTTTTTCCTTTTTTTCATAAGTCATAAGAATCTTTATTTTTGAACCCTAAGTGTGTAAGTGTATAAGGTGTGCATATTTCTTCAAGGTAAAGATCAAGACTAAATTACTTTCACAAATTTTCTTCCTATCCTTGAAATCAAACAAATAATCTTATTTTGACCAAGTATAAGAAATGCTAATTATGATTCTCCTATTCCTTAAAATTGACTTAATTTCTTACAAAAAAATATGTCAAAATATTGTTTCTATTTTCAAAAAGTTTTTAAAAGTAAAGAAAATGTTAATAATTTTTTATTTTCTTTTTTCTTAAAAAGGAAAAAAAACCTAAGTTATGTTAGACCCTCCTCCACACCTATCTCATACATTATCCTCAATATATGAATTAATGCATGATGTATGAAAAAGAAGAAAGCGAAGGAAAATATTTCCTCAAGGTGGTGGTTCCGGTGGTGGTCTATTGGTCCACGAAATGCGGCTCAATCGAATTTTCGTGGAGTTCGGAGGAACCCACCAGAAATCTCTCTTATATAACCCACTAAAATGATGTATATATGAACGGTTTTTATTAAAAATTTAACCCCATCTAATTTTCAAATTTCATAATTAATTTCGGAGTCAATTTTGTCAACCGCCTTGTCTCAAAATGGAGTGTGAAAAGATGGAATGATTGACTTGGACTTATGAAGTATAAGAACTAATACCGACTCAGGAAAGTGACTTAAGTTAAGTAAAGGTTCAGGAGTCGATATCAGTTCAGGAAGTGGGTCCTGAAATCACCTAAGGGGGTGAATAGGTGATATGGCTAATCTAGAAACTAAATGCGGAAGCTAAAAACTAATTTGCAACACACTTAGTACAACACACAAGTGTAGCCGAATTCCCCGTGAAGGGCTCTGGACTAACTCCTCTTGATTCCCCTAGATATGGGTTGAGGTGCTATATGAAGCTCTTGTGGTTAAGCACAAGTGAGGCACACAAACAATCCAAGCATATAAGGATAAGCAATATGAATCAAATGCAAGGACAACACAAGCAATATGAATGATATGAATAAAGAATGATGCTTTGCACAAATAAAAGAGAGAGAGTTAGAGAGACAATGGATCAAACGCAAACACAATGATATGTTCCGAGGTTCGAGCCCCTAGCTCTACGTCCCCGCCTTCACCGAGAAGGATTTCTAATCCACTATCTTGTCCACTGAGGACTCCCACAGAGGGAACCTCCACCGAGGAGGATTTATACAACAAGGGAGTACCGAACTCCTCTCTCAAACACCGCCTCACAACCGAGGGGTAGGCCCGTAGCCAAACAACCACAAATCACCTCTACCGAAGAGGGATATACAAACCAAACTCCACCTCTCACTAGAGGGAGCAAACACCACTCCGATCAACCTCTACCAAAGAGGGATACAAAAATACAAGGAGGGTTTACAACTTGGAGGCTTAATCAACCTCAAACAATTCTCTTCTTTCCACAAAACAAGATCCTAATAGAATAGGATAGATGATAGCTCAAGTGTGGAAAAATTAGAATGGAAAACAAAAACTCAAAGAAAAAGACTTGGGAAACTCTTGTAAAAGATAGAAATGAAGAACCAAAACAAATCTCCCAATTTTCTATTTTCTTTGATTTTTTCAAAAACTCTAAAACAAATAAAGATTGATCTTTTTGCTCTTTAAACACTTTTGAAAACTTGTTTTAAACACCAGAGAATAGGGAAATTTTAGCTCTTCAAAACCTTAGCTAAAATCCCAAAGAAATGGGGTTTATATAGGCCAAACAGAAAACTAGCCGTTAGGCTGATATGGTAGCCTGACAGGCTTGCGGTCGACCGGCCCGGTCGACCGCCAACGGTTAGAAATATGACCGTTGGAGCAAACCGGTCGACCGCCCGGTCGACCGCCCAGATACAGAGAGCAGGGCTCTCTGGTCCAGTCGACCGACCGGCCCTGTGTCTGCCAAACGTGCACAAGGCTGTGCACGTCGGTCGACCGGCCCTTGGTTCGGTCGACCGCACGGTCGACCGACCTGGCCTGTCAGCCACAGTCTGGGTCAGAAACTGGGTCAGAAAAACAGTTAAACATATTTCTAAAAATTCTTTTAAGTCTTGTAAAAGTCCCCAAAAATAGTTTTAACATTTTGCATTGATATATAAACATGTGATAAAGGTTTCAACTCAAATATCAAGCAATTTGAACTATTTTTGTGTCTAAAAATTTTTACCAAAAACCAAAACTTATATTTCATCAAACTTGGATTTTTCAATAGAAAATCTGATTTTTCCTAAAACACATGAATAGACATATCAAAATAAGTTTGTTTAAGATATGAAGCATGTATGTATATTGAACACATTTAATATACATAAAAACCATTTAAACTTGTTTTGATCTAAACTATTCATGAAAACCAAAATTCATAAGACGTGTGTGTTGTGCACTTGAGCATATCAACTATTCTTATCTTTACAAATGGGTCTAAACACACTAAACTATGGATACCTAAGTCTCTTTGACGATCTTCATCTTCAAGTCGACTCGGTCCAAAACACCGTGATCCAACGAGCATGGCTATGAATGATCTTGACGCTCTGGCTCGGGAATCACCAAGTGAAGGCTTCCAAACTCCTCTTTTTGAAGCAATCACCAACTAATATCTTATTACATGGTCTGAAACTAAAATCACAAGATTATTAGTAAACATAACTACATGAGTTAATCATCATCAAAACTAGAGAGGAAGGCCTCTAGGCCAACAATCTCCCCCTTTTTGATGATGACAAAACTCATGGAGTTATATATGCATGGATTAAAGTTAAGCTTCGTAGAAGCTCCCCCTTAACTCATGCATAAACAAATAAACATAAATATGCAATGAATATGAAACACGAAACATGCATAGATATGCATAAACAATAAAAGGTTCTAGATACCAATGAAATTTTCCAATGAAATTTTCAAAAAACAAATAAACATGCTCTAGATACCAATTAAACTTAATATATGCAAAAACATAAGTATGCATATAAAACTTAAACTCAAAATCTTTCTCCCCCTTTTTGTCAATCATCAACAAAGGGGTAAAAACCAAAACAATTAATTTTTCTCCCCATTTTGTTCGAAACAAAGAATCAACAAAAGGGTAAAAACCAAAAACAATAAAAACAATGTTCTCCCTCCTTTTGTCTAAAACAAAAACAAAGTCAATAAGGGGTGACATTAAACATAATACCAATTAAAAAATATGTCAATGAAGTGCCTCTTGATACCAATTTAAAAAAATGAAAACAACATCTTGATACCAATTAAAATAATTGTTCATTTTAAACATATGATATCAATTGAAATTATTATTTTCTATCATAAAGTGAGGGAACAAAATACCAATTGCAAACTAAAATATGAGTTTTCTCCCCCTTTATGAAAAACCAACTAAAAGCATGCATAAGCTTGTTTAAGGATACCAATTGAAAACTAATCAATTGAAACATGATATTCATTTAAACATACAAGCTTAAGCATAAACAGAATATATATGTATGAAAAATTTAATACCAATCGAAATTGATACTATTGGAATTGAAAGCATACATATATACAAACATATATGAGTATACAAGAAAGGTCAAAATTGATACCAATTGAAAGAATCCAATGATACCAATTGAAACAACAATAATATCAAAGTATAACTCATATAACCTATCCTCCCAATCATGTTCAAGTTTAAGATGATTTTCATTATAAAGCATACATGAGCATGATCGCCCATCCATCCGCCCATAGAAGGTAGGGGTTTTCAAAAATAGATTTGAAAATTTTTGTATGTTTGAAAATCACTACCATAATGAAGAATACAAACTAGTTTAAATGAAAAACTTGTAAACTAGTACGAAATCCTCAAAGCAAGGAATAAAACAAAATTATTTTTCATGAAACAAGAAATCCACATGATATCCAACACTCAAGTCAATGAAGCATAAATATGACCCATGAAAATAAAACATGAGTAAATAAGAAATGTGAGTGTACAAATACAATGTGAAGAACATGATCATGAAAGTATTCAATTAAGCTCAATATTCCTTGAAACAAGAAAATCATCAAAACTTATTTAATCTTCAAGGTATATGTATGTCATGTACAAATTAAAGTATACATACATATCCAAACACAAAGAGTCCACAAAGATATATGCATGAAGGCACGTGGCTCAAAAGGATATACATGTATATCTAATAGTTTGGATAAGATAGATATATACATGAAGTTTAAACATAAATACATGAAAACATGAATAACTAAATTTTCATTAAAACAAATTTCATTTTAAGGTATATGTATGATTTGTCAACACAAGAAGTATACATACATACCCTAAATACAATTTGAGTCCATATATATAGATTTGCATGAAAGGCAAATGACTCAAGGGGTATACATGTATATCTTAAAGTTTGGCAAACGTACACATATACATGAAATGAAAACTCATACACATAAAACAAATCCAAAAATAGGAATACAAGTTTAAAATGTATGAATCATCAAAACTAGACTATACCAGCACATCTAATGGGAACAAATAAGCATTCAAGCTCAAACATATAAGGATTTATTTGTGACCCACTATATGCACAAGTATATACCTAGTTTTAATAAAAACTAACATTTAAACATATATTCAAAACATGAAGCATCAAAAACAAGATATGAATAAACATGAAAAATATAAACATGATTATTATGTAAATCCATATGTTATTAGATTCATGATGTACATGATAGCTAAACTATGGTGAGAACACAAAAAAAATAGTTCATATTAAACATGGGTGTCTCAAATACTATACATGTATGTCAATGGTCTAATAAACATGGTATTTACATGATAATCACTAAACAACAAAACATGCTACAAACAATGAAATGGAAGGCATGTAAACAATAATAAGGAGTTAGGAATCGTTACCAAAACCTAGAAGGCAACTCTCCTTGTCTCCAAAACATGGTGGTCCTCTCCACCAAACATCCCTTGAAAGTGATGCATCCAAATAATCTCATTTAAGTACGGAACGCATCCACTCTAAGGTACCGCTACTCTCACGTCATGTGAGAGCCCACACCTACATAAAAAATAATAGGGGTGGTCTTTGGTACCCATAATCTTTTGGGTCCATGGGGGTTAGTACCTTCTCTAACCCAAACAAACTTATTTGCTAAATTTGAAGTATGTAATCTATCATAACAAAATTTAGCAAGGTGGCCCTTACGTCCACAATGTGTACATGTGTACACATGAGCATACAAAGTGTGATGGTGTCCGTGAGGAGCATGTGTATGCCGTGGAGGGTGTACATGTATAATAGATGGAACTTGTTTCTTTCAAAACAAAGATTCCAAACGTGTATGGCTCTTGGTACATTGGCTCAAAGTGGAGCCCAAACAAACAACACTCTTCTTAAGCATAGATATATCTTTTTCAATTAAAGAAGAGGTGGCACATGCAATAGGTGAAGTGTGAGATACTACACTAGCATGGCAAACATGTGCAACAATATCATTTTTTAAAGATTTATTTTTATTTAAACAAATTTCTAACTCTTTTGAAATAAAATCAATTTCTCTTTTTAAAGAATCATTTTCTTTTAAAACAAATTCAACTTTTGAAGGCAAAACATCATTATTTTTTAAAACATTATCACAATCATTTTTATTTTTCAAAGATTCATTTTCCTTAAGTGCAAGTTCTAATTGAGATCTCAATGAATCCCTTTCATTATAGATTTCCACCTTCTCTTGCAAAACATTGTTAAGTCTAGAATGCAAACTTTTATTTTCTTTATTAAGGCCTAGACTTTTCTTTTTCAAAATGTTATATTTTTCAATCAATTTTTCACAAACAGTTGAAAGTTCTTCATTCAAGGCATGTGCATCAACAAATTCATCACATGAAGAACTAGAATCAAAACTATCTAGTTGAGTTTCCGATTATACCTCAAGGGAGTCATTCTCTTGGACCGTATAGCATTGTTGTGGCTCGGATTCATCTCCACTAGATTCCTCCTCTTGTTGGATTGGCATTTGAAGCTTGGAGGTGGTGGTTGTGGTCAACTTGTTCCACACTGCAAAAGCGGAATCAAGATTAGAAACAAGCATAAGATGTTCTTTTGATAGCGTGCTTCTAATGGCCTCAAGGGCTTGTGCATTGGCCCTTACATGCTTGCTATCACTAAGGTAGGATTCCTTGGTAATGGCAAGGTGAACCTTATATCCTAGGGCTTGTAGGTAAACGGACATCTTAGTCTTCCAAACAACAATGTTGGAAGGATCAAACATAGGTGGGGTCATGAAGTCCATGGGTCCAAACTACATGTGTGCAAACAAGCAAATGCAAATGAAAGATTAGCTAAACAAAGATCACACTCCTAAGTTGTTATACCTAAGTATCAGGAGCGTAGGCTCTGATACCAATTGACATCACCTAGAGGGGGGTGAATAGGTGATATGGCTAATCTAGAAACTAAATGCGGAAGCTAAAAACTAATTTGCAACACACTTAGTACAACACACAAGTGTAGCCGAATTCCCCGTGAAGGGCTCTGGACTAACTCCTCTTGATTCCCCTAGATATGGGTTGAGGTTCTATATGAAGCTCTTGTGGTTAAGTACAAGTGAGGCACACAAACAATCCAAGCATATAAGGATAAGCAATATGAATCAAATGCAAGGACAACACAAGCAATATGAATGATATGAATGAAGAATGATTCTTTGCACAAATAAAAGAGAGAGAGTTAGAGAGACAATGGATCAAACGCAAACACAATGATATGTTCTGAGGTTCGAGCCCCTAGCTCTACGTCCCCGCCTTCACCGAGAAGAATTTCTAATCCACTATCTTGTCCACCGAGGACTCTCACCGAGGGAACCTCCACCGAGGAGGATTTGTACAACAAGGGAGTACTGAACTCCTCTCTCAAACACCGCCTCACAACCGAGGGGTAGGCCCGTAGCCAAACAACCACAAATCACCTCTACCGAAGAGGGATATACAAATCAAACTCCACCTCTAACTAGAGGGAGTAAACACCACTCCGATCAACCTCTACCAAAGAGGGATACACAAATACAAGGAGGGTTTACAACTTGGAGGCTTAATCAACCTTAAACAATTCTCTTCTTTCCACAAAACAAGATCCTAATAGAATAGGATAGATGATAGCTCAAGTGTGGAAAAACTAGAGTTTGGAAAACAAAAACTCAAAGAAAAAGACTTGGGAAAACTCTTGTAAAAGATAGAAATGAAGAACCAAAACAAATCTCCCAATTTTCTATTTTCTTTGATTTTTTCAAAAACTCTAAAACAAATAAAGATTGATCTTTTTGCTCTTTAAATACTTTTGAAAACTTGTTTTAAACACCAGAGAATAGGAAAATTTTAGCTCTTCAAAACCTTAGCCAAAATCCCAAAGAAATGGGGTTTATATAGGCCAAACAGAAAACTAGCCGTTAGGCTGATCTGGCAGCCTGACAGGCTTGCGGTCGACTGCCAACGGTCAGAAATATGACCGTTGGAGCAAACCGGTCGACCGCCCGGTCGACCACCCAGATACAGAGAGCAGGGCTCTCTGGTCCGGTCGACCGACCGGCCGACCGGCCCTGTGTCTGCCAAACGTGCACAAGGCTGTGCACGTTGGTCGACCGCAACGGTCGACCGACCCTTGGTTCGGTCGACCGACCTGGCCTGTCAGCCACAGTCTGGGTCAGAAACTGGGTCAGAAAAACAGTTAAACATATTTCTAAAAATTCTTTTAAGTCTTGTAAAAGTCCCCAAAAATAGTTTTAACATTTTGCATTGATATATAAACATGTGATAAAGGTTTCAACTCAAATATCAAGCAATTTGAACTATTTTTGTGTCTAACAATTTTTACCAAAAACCAAAACTTGTATTTTATCAAACTTGGATTTTTCAATAGGAAATCTGATTTTCCTAAAACACATGAATAGACATATCAAAATAAGTTTGTTTAAGATATGAAGCATGTATGTATATTGAACACATCTAATATACATAAAAACCATTTAAACTTGTTTTGATCTAAACTATTCATGAAAACCAAAATCCATAAAACGTGTGTGTTGTGCACTTGAGCATATCAACTATTCTTATCTTTACAAATGGATCTAAACACACTAAACTATGGATACCTAAGTCTTCTTGACGATCTTCATCTTCAAGTCGACTCGGTCCAAAACACCGTGATCCAACGAGCATGGCTATGAATGATCTTGACGCTCGGGCTCGGGAATCACCAAGTGAAGGCTTCCAAACTCCTCTTTTTGAAGCAATCACCAACTAATATCTTGTTACATGATCTGAAACTAAAATCACAAGATTATTAGTAAACATAACTACATGAGTTAATCATCATCAAAACTAGAGTGGAAGGCCTCCGGGCCAACAGGTCAAAATCAAGAAATTGAAACTCAAGTCCACATTCATTTTCCCACAATGGAATGTGACTTAATATTGGTGATTCAAGTTCAAGAATGATAGGTGTGGGAATCAAAACTGACTCTAAAATATTACTCAAGTCGGGTAACAAAACAGGAGTCAATATTGATTCGAGAATTTGAACTGGACCACAAATTTGAGAATCTAGGTCACATTTCTCATTAAGTTCAATTTCATAAAAATGAGAACTTGTCAATTTGTCAATGAGACTTTCAAAAGTATGAAATTGGTCGAGTTCAATATGATGATCATCAAAGATGGGTGATTCAATTTCATGACGAATTGGTACAGGATCAAATGTTGACACGGGAAAAGATAGAAATCAGGTGAAGATACCGGAGTCAATATTGAATCAGGAAGTAGAATTGAATCACTAAGTTAAGGTTCAGGATAATATTCATTCTCAAGTTCAATTTCAGAAAAAGAATAACTTGCCAAACTATCAATATCATTTTCAAAATTTGGAGTTTGAGCAAGTTCAAATGATTGTGCTGAAATGGAACTTTGTTTTTCAAAACAACATGACTCTTCGGCTCTAATAGAACGGTTGCAACATCAGAAATGGTCAAACAGTGAGAACGTAAAGTTTAGATTATCATATCTATGTCATGATTACGAGCGTTTTGAGCCTGAGTCATGGCTTCTAGCATCTTTTCATAATTGATTGGCTCATCGTTTTGTTGTGATTGGTCTTGGAAAGAAGAAGTGTTGTTTTGGAATTGGTGGTGAAATTGTGAGTCCATCAGATTTTGTGATTATTGTTTGGACTCACGCATACTCATTTCCAAAATTGATGGTTTTATATTTTGGACTGGTGGAACTAAGTATGAATCTTGGAAATATTGTAGACTAGGTTGATAAGGAGGACAAGTTGGTTGAAAATTGGACTCGGGGGAGGTGAATCCCCATTGACTCTGTGAAAAGTTGAAATTATTTTGGAAACTACGGTTATAAGATTGGGAGCATGGGTTATATTGATTCGGATAAGACCAATCTGGAATACTAGGTTGGTTAAAGTTATGATATGCCGGATTGGTAATATCTGAAAAAGAGGTGTAATATGGATTACCATTAAAATTGAAAAATTATTGTTATAAACCATATAACACAGTAAAACACAAAGAAATAAGCAAATAAAGAAAAAAATTCTAAACTAAGTTAGGGTAGACCTTTAACCTAGACGACTCCTAACTGGTTAGACTGTTCAAGGGAGGTATAATGCAGACTTTGACCACAAGCTAATCAGCCAGTCAGGGTAAGATTGGTGGGAGGTATCCGCACAAAAGCGACAGGCCTAATTAAGCCAAACCACCAGCCTTCGGGGTTTCTCCCCTCAATCCCTTTCCTTAAACACTGATTTGGCAGGAGTCAAATTCTTACACATTTTCCCTTAGGATAATCTTCTAATTGAGTTCAAGATGTCCCTAGGGCCAACGTCTACTCATTTTAGTTTTATTTGGGTTAGTGAGTGAGGAGATTGTTTGTTGACTAAGGGAGGGTAATGACTTCCTCACCTTATCCTGTTTATAGGACAAGCCCTTAAGATTGATTGTGCAAAGTGTGCATGATAAAGAAAAGTAACATTCAACAAGCAAATAATCACTCAAGAATGTTTCTTAAATTATATGCCATGCAAACGTACCTTTTACTCCAGCACTCTTCAAGAGTAATGTAAAATGTAAACGAATTAGACACGTGCCTAAATGCAAAGTCTAAACTGTTTTTAGCATTTAACAAATATTATTTTACTGTTGAGGTTAGAAATGAAGTACTGTGAGACAAACAAAGAAATTAATAGCTACAGATATTAAACCTTGTAATCCAGCTAACCTGCAGAAAATATAGGTTAGTAGTTCACTCATATTACCACAGGAATGTAGCAAATCTGAGGGCTTCTTGGCTCTGCTTTCTTGAGCAGAGTCCAAGGCCACTTATATTTTCACTGCAGCAAAAGTTCCTTGTTGTTAAATCTGTACACCAAAAACCAGAAGAAGGTTAACAAAAAATGTAAACTTTAATGAGAATTACTTACCGTCCCTCTCCGGCAACGGTGCCAAAATTTGATTGAGCTTGAACCTGCACACAAAAATATAGAATTTCAGAACTTAGAATGAAAAGTATAAGTTACTCAATTCTACTGCTATAATAAGTGGCTATACGGGTTGTGATCCACAAGGAGGGACTAGCGATAGAAGCTTTTTAGTAAGTTCTCTTTTAGGCTACAAAGTGTGGTTAAAGTTCTTCTTTAGTTCTTTAAAAGAAAAAGAAAAATTGAGTTAAAGTTGAGTTAGAAAGAAAGTGATAGAATGAGAAGGTGGAGAAAAACAAAAAATAGACATATACAAAGAAATCGAAATGAGTGATGAAAAAGTTGGGTGTTGTTGGTGTTGGTGATCTAAACTAAAGATATAAAAGAAAAGAAAGAAAAGATTAAAGAAATACTTATCTCTTCTGATTGATGACTTACCTGGAACCCTTGCATATTCTACCTTGCTTCAGAGGCGTTCAACGCATAAAACATAAGATCGAGTTCAGTCCCAATTCGCATTACATCATCAAAACGAACAAGAAAGAAATGATACGGAATCTTGAGGAGGAGAACATCATCATGTAATATCGTTGGCACTCACACAAACATGACTATACTGATGCTTCTAGATTCACTTGAATGCTCATCATAACCAAAGAGGACAAGTAAAGAAGGAAACAAAAGTAAAGACAAATATAAAAAAATTACCTTTTATTGCTTGTAGAAACGATGGAAGAAAGGAGGAGGTACATCGGTGTCACTCTCAACATAAGCCTATCTCTCTCTTACTTACATAAATCTCAGTCTAAACTATACTTACAAAGAAATAAAAATTACATGAAAAGAAAATAAAAACCTACACTAAAAAGAATGAAAATGTGGACTAAATTCTATCTCTGCATGGTCCTTCCCTTTTACCTTTGAGATTGCATGTATTTATAGAAGAAATGCAGAAGTTAGAGGAGTATGAAGATAGAAAAAGCTAGCTATTTCTGAATTTGAATCCTTCCCTTATCTCCAAACATGATTTGATGTGAATATTCAGTTCTGATCTGTCGTTTTTTGGCGTGTTGATTGCTGAATATCACTTAACAAATGATAAAATTAGAAATAGTAATCAACACAAGAGTTGTATCCCTGTAAGTCTTCTTTCTGGATCATCTTGAATAATTAGATTTGAGATTCGGTAGCGAAAGTTATGATTCAAATACTAAAATGTATACAGTCAGAATCTGAGTCAAACTTACTTCATCTCATCCGTTGATCTTCTCTCTATCCATTTATCTCTCTGATTTGATATTATTCTCAGTTGATCTTTAGCTAACCAAAATGGATTTATAGAAATCTGAATTTTACTGGTTTTCATTTGGTGTTATCTTTCTGAGTTGCTCTGATCTTTAGCTGAACATTTGCCCCAATCCTTGATTTATTCTAACTAGATCTGGGATCATCCTCAGCTAACCAAATAGATCCAGTTAAATTCAATTTTAACTCATATTTATTTGGTTTAATCCTCTTTCTCTTCATTATTATCTTCTGCAAAATAGATATTTATGACAAGAAAATTAGCAGATTTATTACACGATAAATGTAGGAGTGTAATGAAAAGAATATAAAATATATGTACGATCACGTGGGCCCACCATAGCCTAGAAAACGCGGTTATAGCCGCGTTTCTGCGACAATACCAGGGACTTAGGTCCCTGGTTTTGGCAAGTAGGTTCGCCTTGCTTCTGGGACCTTCCAGATATGCTCAGATTCGGTTATCCAGATTCTTATTAGACACTCGCCAACGTCTAGATTCAATGTATCTTCTACAAACTCTCTAGCTTGGCCTCCAAGAAATCCCGATTTAATTACCCGAAAATGGGTTTAATTAAGCTCTTATTACTCCTTTGCCCTTAGATTCTTGATTTATCTGTAAAGTAGACCAAAATACAATTAGAAATGATATTTTATTCATAAATCGGTAGAAAAATAAGATATAATAATGCAGAACTGTAGACTAATCACACCCCCACACTTATCTTTTTGCTCGTTTCGAGCAAAACAAGAAAAAGTAAAACTATTCTACAAATGTTATTACACCACTTTCACAGGTGACACGATTTTACTGAGCGCGTGCAACAAGCCGTTAAACCTCTAGGTTATCCCTAAAGGAGGAGTTTTGTCTCCTGAGAATTTTCAGCAGATTGTACCCACAAAATCTATAAAGAAAGAAGATAAATGTTAGTGTTTTGAAAACACATTTTGAAAGAGAGACAAGTTTTTGAAATATTTTTGCAAAAATATAAGTGATCTAAGATCATAAGTACACCAAAAAATTATTCTCCCTTAAACCTAGTCTATATGTAAGATATTGTCTTCAATTAAGATAAGAATTCAAATTAGATTGAATATTTTATCCTTCATAAAACCTAGATAATATGCAGTTTGTGGTGGTGAAAATTTCTGGGATTTCAACTCTAACCAGCAAGCCATTTATATATATATATATATATTTCTTTTCTTTTTTTTTACCTTCCCTTAGTTTTCTTAGGCTTTCTAGTTCACCCAGATAGTGAGCCTTTAACCGATGACTCCCAGACCGACGGTCTTAGGGCACCAGATGAGAAAACATCCCTCGGGTTTAAGGACTTGAGTATATAAGGCCACAAAACTAAGAGGGATTATTTGTTCCTTATTACCACCTTTAGGCGTGAATAATCATGCTTCTTGAGGCATAGTTATCCAGCTTAATAAGTGATTTTTTCCTTCATATATAATATATATATATATATATATTATTTATTTTTATTTATTTTGCTTTATGGCATTTTAGGTCCTTGTTTCCATCCCAAAAATTGTGTTTATGTGAAGTGCAAACTATCTAATGCAAAAAATTCAAGATAAAATTATCTCCCCAATCTTTTATACTTAACCTATAATTTAAAGAAGATCTATTATTTCAACTAGGTTTAAGATGTCACAATTAAGGTTTTTTTTTTATTTCTAAGATCATCTTAATTTTCTTTAAAAATAGATCAAAATATTGTCTCTTATTTCAAAAAGTTTTTAAAAGAAAAGAAAAATTCTATGCAAAGGAAAATTCTAAGAATATCCTAAAAGAAGTGTAAAAGAAAGAAAATCTAAAAACTCTCCGTTAGTAAACCCTCCCCCACACTTATCTCATGCATTGTCCTCAATGCATCGTGAATGTATGTATGCATGAAATAAATAAAGAGGAAAAAAAAATCATCTCAAGGTGGTGGTTCTAGTGGTGGTCTGATTGGTCTACGAAATGCGACCCAATCCAATTTTCGTGGAGTTCGGAGGAACCCAGCAATGACCTCTATAATATAACCCACTAAAATAATGTATATATGAATGATTTTTATCATGAATTTTATCCCATCTAATTTTCAAAATTTTAAAATAATTTAAGAGTCATTATTATCAACACCCTTGTCCCAAAATGGAGTACGAAAAGATAGAATGATTGATTTGGACTCAGGAAGCACAAGAACGACTACTGACTCAGGAATTTGATTTAAGTCAAGTTGGAGTTGAGATTGATTCAGGAAGTGGATCCAAATCAAGAAGTTGAAATTCTAATCCACATTCATTTTCCCACAACGGAATGTGACTTTTTAAGATAGGTGACCAAGTTCAAGAAT
Organism: Agave tequilana; assembly: GCA_038442645.1. NCBI lineage: Eukaryota > Viridiplantae > Streptophyta > Magnoliopsida > Asparagales > Asparagaceae > Agave > Agave tequilana. The sequence goes on along the minus strand of JAVJIF010001368.1, from coordinate 35,676 downwards.
GACAAGTATAGGAATCAAAACTGACTCTAAAATGTTGCTCAAATCGGGTAGCAAAACAAGAGTCGATATTGATTCAGAAATTTGAATTGGATCACAATTTTGAGGATCGAAGTCACATTCTTATCTAAGTTCAATTTCTTTGAAAGGAAAACTTGCCAATTTGTCAATGGGATATTCAAAAGTATGAAATTGGTCAAGTTCAATTTGTTGATCATAAAAGATTAGTGATTCAATTTCATAATGAATAGGCAGATGATCCAATGTTGACTCGGTAAAAGGATTGAAGTGAGGTAAAGATACCAGAGTCAACATTGAATCAAAAAGTGGAACTGAATTACCAAGTTGAGGTTCAGGATCATATTCATGCTCAAGTTCAATTTTAGAAAAAGGATAACTTTCCAAAATATCAACATGGTTCTCAAAATCTTGATGTTGGTCAAGTTCATATAGGTGTGCTGAAATTGAATCTTTGTTTCCAAAACAACATGATTCCTTATCTAGATCAATAAAGTTAGAGATATTTGAATTGGTTAAAGGTTGATAAGAGTGAGTTTTCTCATTCCTATAAATGTTAACCAATTGACTCAGTTGTATTTCTAACCTATCGATAGACTGGGCAAAAGATTTTTGAAATTGTTGTGAGGTCTCATGCAAGATTCTATACTCTTTTCTAACTCAGATTTTTCTTCAAATGGTTTTCTAGAAAGGGAGTGTAGGAATCTTGATTTCGAAAAAATTGTGAAGATTGTGAGTCTAACAAGTTTTGAGATTGTCGCTCAAACTCACATAAGAGTTCCTCAATCGATTCCAAGATGGATGTTTGATCATTTTGTAGAGGTGAGAATGAGTAAGACTCTTGAAAATATTGTGAAATTGGAGAGACCAACATGTCTTGAAATTGCCGCTCGGCCTCTTGCAGGTTGGCTTCTATACTCTTTTCTAACTCAGAGTTTTCTTCAATTGGTAATTCTAAAAAAGGAGTATAGGAAACAAAATTGGAAAATGAATACTGTGAAAATTGTGGACAAGGTGGTTGAAAATTTGACTCGGGGGAGTTGAATCCCATTGACTCTGTGAAGAGTTAAAATTATTTTGAAAAATTTAGTTATAAGATTGGGGGTGTGGGTTGTATTGATTCGGATAAGTCCAACCCGGTGTATTTGGTTAGTTCATATTATAAAAAGCCGGGTTAGAATTATCCGAATCAAATAGGATCGGTGTGAAATATAGATCCATGTTAGGATTGAAAAATTATTGTTGTTAAATTTGATTTCACAAACAATTACAAAAAAAAAAAAAGCAAACAAACAAATAAAAAGAAAGAAAAAGTCAAAATCAAGCCTATACTAAGGTTGACTTAGACCTAGACGACTCCTAGCTGGTCGATTACCTGGGGGAGGTTGTTGTATGAATTCGACCACAAGCTAATTGGCAGGTAGGGGCAAAACACGGTGGGAGGTATCCGTGCGTAAGAAATGGGCCTTAATTACGCCAAACCATGGTATCTTCGAGGCATAACCTCTTAATCCCCAATCTTAGACACCGATTTCACAAGAGTAAGATTCAAAATAAGTTTCACCCTCAGTCAATCTCTCTTAATGAGTCTGAGATATCCCTAGGGGCTAATATCTATTAATTTTTATTAGGGCTTGGGTTGTGTGAGTGGGGAGGTGATTTTCGGGCTAAGGAAGGGTGATGAAATCCCCACCTTATCTTATAAGGGTGCTTAATTTCAGTTTGTGCAAGTGTGCAATATAGATAAGAATACAACACAAAGCGATAAATCAATCAGCCACGTGTTTGTCCTATACTATATGCAATTCCATATATACACCTCACTCCAGATCACAACAATAGAATAAAATACAGTATATTAGAATTGAATTGACACATGCCTAAATGCAAATGTCTAAACCATTTTAAAAGCGTCCAAAATATCATATTTTAGTTTTTTAGTTTATTACAGTGTGTAAGCAATCAAAGCAGATAATTAGCAGAAGAATACAACAATATATGCAACTTGCAAATTTCCTACAAAAGGCAAAGCACAATTGCCACAAAATTGCCGCGTTCTCGCGGCTTTACTTTGATTTTCGCGGCAAAGTTTTAGAAGCAGGGCCCCTGCTTTCTAGAGTAGGGACATGCAAGCAAAAGGAGAGTTCTACAATGTTTAATTTCTGCAAAAATTAACCTGCACACAAAAACAGAGAAGAAAATATTAACAAAAATGTGAAATCAAAACCATTCCCGTCCTCGGCAATGACGCCAAAACTTATTCAGGCGGAACTAGCACTTTCAAAATGTGTATTTATGAAATCAATGAAATTGTGTATATGTGCTAATGTTCCCTCGACACTTTCGTTATAGCATTGGCTCAACGGGTCGAATCCACAGGATAGGACAGAAGCATTAACAGTTCTTATTCTCGTCAGTTGTGTTAACAATTCCTTCTTTGTTAAAAGAATGAGAAAAATATAAAGAAAAGAAAAGAAATCTGAAAGTGATAGGTGGAGAAGGTGATGAAAACAGAAATATGAAAGTAAAAAAGAAATGGTTTTAAAAACTAAAAGAAGATGAAATAAAGATGAACTAAGAAGTTGGTGAAAACAATAAAGAAAATGATAAAGAGTTTGAAATTGATTTTTAAAATAAGATAAAAGAAAACTCATGTCTACTAACTACTAATTTCTCTACTAACCATGCTAACCTCTTAGTGATAGTTACCTCACATGAATCCTTGGTCATCACTAGTTCTTGGCTTCAAGAGACGATACAAAGTATGGCACATAAGATTGTTCTTCCACATTCAAACAACACATCCATACCATACAACATGTTGCAAGCTACTATTATATTATCATAACCGGTTAGAGGAGAGCATGAAATAAAAAAGACATTGCAAGTTAGCAAGTTAGTAAGTTAGATGTTAGAAATGTTAGAACGTTAGAATCCATCATCATGAGCCATCAATGGCTCTTGCAAGAGCAAGGACTTGTAAAGACTACTAGATTCTGAAAAACACCTAGAGGGGGGTGAATAGGTGTAAGTGCTAATCTAATAAACTAAATGCAAACTAAGTGCACTAAATGCGGAAGCTAATGTAAATTATGCACAAACTAATACAATACAACAAGTGTAGCCGAATTTCCCTTGCGAGGCTCTGGACTAACTCCCCTTGATTCTCCTTGAAATGGGTTGAGGTGCTATGTGAAGCTCTTGTTGGATGAGTATAAGTTAGGCACACACACACAAGCAATCCAAGCAATAAGAAATATGTGCACACACAATCAAGCCAAGCAATCAAGAATGAATAGCAATATGAATAAATGCAAGGCAATATGAAATATGCACAACACAAGCAAATATGATATGATATGAATATAATGCTTTGCACAAATATAAGAGAGAGAGTTAGAGAGACAATGGATCAATACGCAAACACCAAGATTTGTTTCGAGGTTCGAGCACCTTGTTCTACATCCCCGCCTACACCACCGTGTAGGATTTCCACTATCTCAACTCCCACCGAGGGAACCTCTACCGAAGAGGATTTCTTACAACTCTAGGAGTACCAAACTCCTCTCTCAACAACAACCTCCTCACAACCGAGGGGTTAGGCCCGTAGCCAATACAACAACCAATCCACACACCTCTACCGAAGAGGCTCACAACCAAACACTATCACCTCTACCTAAGAGGGATCCACAACACAATCACCCGATCACCTCTACCGAAGAGGGATTCACAAATATAAGGGTGTTTACAACAATGAGGTTTACAACAAACAACCTCAAACACTTCTCTTTCTTTTTCTCTTATCTTTTTCCACAAAAACAAGATCCTAATAGTTTAGGATAGAAGATATAGCTCAAGTGTGGAATCAAAGTGTTTTTGGAAACAAGCAACAAAGAAAAACTACTTGGGAAATCTCTTGTATATGATAGAAAATGAAATACCAAATCAAAATCCCAAAACCTAGTTTTCTTTGATTTTCCAAAAACCCAAAACAAATCAAGATGAGAAGTTAAAAGCACAAAAACTCCTTTGAAAACTCTTTTAAACACTTCAGAAAACTGATAAATTTTCTCTTAAAAAACATGGCTAAAATCCCCAAAGAGATGGGGTTTATATAGCCCCTATACAAAACTAGCCGTTAGGCTGAGTTGGCAGTCTGACAGACTGCCGGTCGACCGGTCCGGTCGACCGCCAACGGTCAAAAATGTGACCGTTGGGCAATAGCGGTCGACCGGCCCGGTCGACCGATAAAACCCGAGAGCAGAGCTCTCAACTCGGTCGATCGGCCCGGTCGACCGTCCCAGAGACTCAAAAACGTGCACAGACTTGTGCACGTCGGTCGACCGTCCCGGTCGACCGGCCTATGGTGCGGTCGACCGGTCCGGTCGACCGACTTGGCCTGTCAGCCAGTCCTCAGTTCTGCACAGATACGGGATTTGAAAATAGGTCTTTTCACTCAATAAAAATCCCATAAATTCACAGTAAATCTAAAAAATAGTTTTAATCACAATAAAAACTGTTTTTCTAAAAATATGTTTTTCTAAAACTTGTTTTATCATTTTACTTTGATAACCAAACTTGTGATAAAAATTTCAAGACATATAACAATCATATCAATTCATTTTGTGTCTTACCAATTTTATCAAAAACAAAACTTGTATTTTATCAAACTAGAATTTCCAAAACATGAATAGGATAGTCAAAATAAGTTTGTTTAAAAAAAATTAAGCATGCATGTATAGAATGAAGCAACTATACATATATCAATTTAAACTTGTTTTGATAAACTATTCATGAAAACCAAAACTCAATCATAAAACGTGTGTGATTTGTGCATTTGAGCATATCAACTAACTAAGCTTTACAAATGGATCTAAAACTCAAACTCTAAACTAGATACCTAAGTCTTCTTGTCGATCTTCCATCTTCAAGTAGACTTGGTCCAAACTCCGTGATTCTCCAAGTGCAAAGGTATGATCTTTAAGCTTTGGCACCGGAATCATCATGAATAGCTTCTAATCATCTTGTTGAAGCTAATCACCAACTAATATCCTGTTAATGATCTGAAACTTAGAAACACAAGAATATTAGTAGACATAACTACATGAGTGTTGATCATCATCAAAACTAGAGTGGAAGGCCATTGGGCCAACAGATTCATGTGGATTATCAAGTATGTTGTTAGATGGTTAGTGGTTAGTAGTTAGATTGCTATGAGAAGAAAAATTAGCTAAACATCATGTAGAAGATGGAGAAGATTACAATAGAGAAGAAAGGAGACACTTTTACATAGATTGTTACCATCTCTTACATTAATCTCTCTCTCTTTCTCTCTTTGAATCTCTCAACCCTAATACATGATCGAAAAACAAAATAAAAATACAAAAGAAAAGAAAAGAAAAGAAGAACATCTACACTAATCTACACTAAAAGAGAGAAAACCTAGCCTATTTCTTCATCTGCTTTCGTTCGGGTCCCTGCAGGGGTATTTATAGGCGAAAGGAGGTTCTAGAAGACGAGACGAGGCAATGCGTCAAAAATCGACGCATGGGCCCACCATAGGCCGTGGAAACGCGGCCAGAGCGCATTTTCGCGGCAATACCAGGGACTTGGGTCCCTGGTTTTGGGGCGTAGGTTCGCCTCGCTTCGGGGACCTTCCAGATATACTCAGATTCAGTTATTTCTATCCAGAATCTTGTCAGACACCCGCCAACGTCTAGATTCAATGTATCTTCTAGAAACACTCTGTTGGCCCAAAAGGTTACACTCTCCATTTATATAGTTTTGATGATAACAAAACATACAAAACTATTTGGTACTAATAAAGATTCTAGAATGAATTTCAGGTTTGTACAAGTCTTAATGGCTTTAAGCATGTTGCAAGGTTATTGGCGCTTAAAGCATATTAAAAGGTTGATGGCGCAAGAGGACTCTTTCATAAGAGAGGAGGCTCTAACTCGGCAACACGGTTCAGAGACACCTTCCTATAAAGTTTTTATATTTTTAGTTTGTTAAAGAATAGTATATACGTTTGAAGCTCAAATACACACACACAAATTCAATACGTTTGGTTTTTGGTTTAACCGATTTTGGATTTCAAGTACATATATCGAGTTTTAGATTTGAACCAGTTTTAGTTCTGCTGATCTGCTTGACACCCTTTTATAGTTGTTATCATAACTTTTTATTCTTATATTCAAATAACATGATTTAACTTGCATTTCAAAGATAACTTTCAGATCTAAATTTATTATTCAATACTAATTTTTAGATTCAAATTTTAAAGATATCAAATATTTGGTTGAACTCTGTTCTTGTTTTGAAAACAGCTTACAGTTTCTGATTTGACACCTGTCGGTGTTGTATGAATAACTTTCTAATAAAAAATGATATTGAGTTGATTTTAGTTGCATTAAAAATAATACATAAATATCTACACATTATTCCTATATACCTAATTCTGAATTCGGACGTTTACAGTCTGAAAAATGTGCTCAAAGTTGACCAATCTGCCAGATTGGCAGTAATGACTAATTTTCTGGAGGCTGATTTTTAACATGTTTTTAAAACGTGTTTAAGTTTAAAAAAAATGTGGTTAGCTGTATTAGAGGGTCAATTTCTTCCTCTTTTATTCAGGTAAAAGTTCTCTATGTTTACTCTTCCTAAATCCTATATAAAGGCGTCATTAGGGTAGAGGTTTTCACAACAACAAATTCAAAGATCAAAAGTTTTGAGTTTTCTTGAGAAAGAGCTTTTGTTTAAGTTTTAGGCTATTATTTTCAAAAGTTTTTCTGAAAGTTTTTTTTTGTTCTTAAAATCTCTCTTCTGTTTTTATATCACTTATAAAACCTTAAGCTTCAATCTTATATATTATTTTTTAGGGTTTTGTGAAGAAAAGTTTTTCAAAAGAGAGTTTGTGGTCTTTTGATCATCCAGTGATTATTGTATTTGTGGCTCCACTACCTCTGGATTCGAGGAGTGTAATTGAGGATTTGGGTACTCCCTAATTGTTGTAATCTTTATGGAAATTCTAGTGGATCGGAAATCCTTCTGGGTGAAGGCGGGAACGTAGAGCTAGGTGCTCGAACCTCGAAACAAATCTCTGTGTTTACGATTGGTTTACTTGTGTTGTTTACTTTCTATTCATTCATTCTTATATTGTCGATCTATACTCTCACAACAAGATTGCATTGCGCATCTCAAACTCATATTTAGAGGAATCACGAGGAAGGAGTTCAGAGCCCTTCACGGGATATTCGGCTTCTAATCTTACTTTGAGTGATCGTTGCATCATCTCATTTTAAATTTGTGCATTGATTATCTTTATCACCTATTCACCCCCCTCTAGGTGATTTCACTCTCTACCTTAGCCTTCAAGAAATTCGAATTTAATTGCCAAAAATGGGTTTAATTAAGCCTTATTACTCCTTTGCCCATAGACTCTTGATTTATCTACAAATTAGACCAAAACATAATTAGAAATGATATTTTATTCATAAATTGGTAGGAAAATGCGATATAATAATGTAGAACTGTAGACTAATCACTCTACAAGGTAGTCTGAGCATACCGAGAGTCAGTAAGATGAAGTGTAAGATCAAATCAAGTAATGAGTTCAGATTCACTCAGAATGTTCCAAGAATATGAAGGCTGGCAGTGCGAATGTGTATCTTAGCAAGGACCAAATATAGTAACCTCAGCCCCCAGCCAACCTAGTTATATATCTCAGATTTTGATATTATATACTTCAACCATTGCATATAGTGAACACAGGAATAGTGCCCTATTAATATATAGGGATCTTTAACAATTATGAAATCATTATTGATCAAAATTCATTAGTAGAGAAGAATTCAAGGTATATAACCCTAGCTTAATCTATCAATCGAAAACAAGCCGGGACGGACAGGATATCTTGCCTTCATGACGAGATAGTCAAATAGAAAATTTGGCCATAGATAATTAAATCCTTGTGTACCCCAAGTTACATGTCACAATGAGTTCTACATCTGGAAGCAACGCTGCTTCCACTGTTCGTGCCTCTTACTTGGTTTTAACATCTAGTTCTAACAAATTTTCAAAGCCTCTTACAGCATAGTCTATGTTTTTGAAATTCCAAGCATACAGAGAAGCTTTAATCCAAATTTAACATGCTTCTCTTCAATTACATCTTCTAATCTGGTTTGACTTTAAGCATTAACTTCCTAAGTCTTATCAATATGAATAACCAAAGGATCTACAGGAGATATTTTCACTAAATATTTATTCCTTGGGAATGTCAGCAGACTAAATTCTCATTCCAAGGCCAAAATCTTTTCAAAGTAGTCTTCAATTTGGTTTATCCACTATTATATCATCCTGAATTGATATTATATATAAGTTTGTGATAAACAAAAATCATTTATGTAGAAAATTCAAAGGTAGGCACAAAAATTCAGGGCAATCACTAACTACCTTTACTTTAATTACATTAAAAATAATCCAACAAAACAAAAGATCCTATACACCATAACTGAGTTTACCTGACATGGTTGTAACCTAATTAACTTGATCACACCCATCTTTAACTAACATAATTAGACCCACAAAATTCTATTACAACCACATAACCTTACTTCTCTTTGTTCTGTTCAGTGGTAGTTGTTGTTGTTGTTATTGTTGGTGGTGATGTTTATGTTATTCAAACAACTCAATCAATATTAGTAACTCCACCTGCACAACAAGCGATGATGGAATTCTAACAATTAGGGAGAAGCAAATCATAGGTAATGGGAACTTTCCAACCAGTAGGAATCAAATCAAAAGATGCTTCTCATGCTGGATAATAGTATAATAAAATTCTTGAAGTAAAATAACTGTAACAGACTTCTGTCAAAATTTAGTGAGAAGAGTCACTAACAACAAAGTTAACTTCCTTCCTATCGTCGTCACTCGCAGTCGGCTGAGCTTACAAACCTAAATAAATTATGATAGGACCTGACTGAATTCTAAGAAATCATTACCATCATCTTGTCGTCATCGCCATATTTAAAATATTTTCTATCGAAAAGGGTTGCCTTTAGATCACAACCGTAACGGTCCCCCAATCACTCGACCTTCTAACTGATAGATTATTCAATCCCCAAAGAACAAACTAATTTTAGATATCAAAGACTAAACAATCTATAAGTTTACAGTTAGTTTATGGCACATGACAATTCTTGATCTCGCTAGTAACAAAGTTAAAAAAGGAATGTACCATCATGGGTTGGAAGGAACTTGTTATCACGTTGTTTCTTCGCTTATGTCCAAATACATTAATGATTATTATATTACCATAATTATTCTGGCTAACTACTCTTTAAGTGTTGGACTTTGTATTACTGATTTGTCAGGGATTGCACCAAGTTCCTATATACTGAAATGTCACAAATGAATAAGACAGTAGAAGACATCATTAGTTATAATCGAGCGGCGATTAAATTTACGATGCTAAAATGTTGGGAACGGTTACTGGATTGGTAGAAAAGGAGGGCCTCTTCGAGTACATAAAATAGACATGTCCTTATTCCTTGTTAAAAATCCTAATTCACATATTTACACCCTCTTCCACCATTCATTAAAATTTCCTCGATATAGAGTTATGACTCGAGCCCGAAGAACTTCCTAAACTAACATGTCTCGTCCCCCCTGATTGAAAATTTAATTCAAACTTATTCTGATAAAAATTGACATATAAGTGTGTATACAGATTTAAATTTATCTATATATACAAAGCTAGGGATCATTGGTACAAAAATTTGGACAACCAAACTACTCTACTTATCAACACCCAACATCCACCCAACCTAGGAAATCAAGAGTATTTCTCATCACCCAATCAAAAGTAACATGTTTTTGCCTCAACTAATTATGAAAATTAAATCCCATTTTGATTATACTCATGAAGCTTTCTAAATTCCTAACTTGAAACAAGGGGAGGATGGGTCAAACAATTCTTTCACACATAAATTTTTACCAACATATTATATACAAAATATTATGAAATTTTCACTTCATAAACATCATAAATCAGAATTTTTTTTTTCAAGGAAAGAGATCTGTAAGAGACTCCCTCACCTCCACGATGATGCCATCGCCGCCCGATGTTACCCTGCGCGCCATCCAGCTGACCCCCTCCTCCCACGCGGTCGTGCCTGGCCGAGGTCCCGCGCGGCGCGCGCGGGCTCGCCGGAGCTGCTACGCGTGTGCCTCTGCTATCTCCGCTCAGATCCGGGGGGAGAGAGGGAATTGGAGAGAGAGAGAGGGAGGGAAAATTTGAGAGAGGGAGAGAGTGATTGAAGGTGAGAGAAATAGAGGAGGAGATCGATTTTTGGTTTCATGCCCGCAGATCTGAGGATTTGAGGAGCTGGGAATGGGGGAAAGAAAAGAGAATTAATTAATTTCTCATCTAATATATATATATATATATATATATATATATATATATATATATATATTCTTAATTTAATAAAATTCCAACTCCTCTCTCTTCAAAATTTGCCACATACACACACTCAAAATTCAACCCTTTAATCTCTCAAAAGATTTAATTCAATCATCATCTCAAATTATCATGTATAAATATTAAAATCAAGGACCATAGTATTAGATCAAGATTTTAATAACCGGAGTTTTACAATAAGAGTCTGATCGTCCTCAAAGATTTTAGAGACCATGGTCTTGATTATTAAACCATGAGGTGTTATTGATTCTTTCTGCCTTCTTACTCTTTCAGATTTACCCTTATTACTTGAATATTCATACTTCTTATTGATATATTATCACTCCCTGATTTATTTTTACTCTACTCACTGAGTTGTAGAGCTCATTCCCCCTCAGACTGGTATATTACAGGTTATTTTGAGGCAGAGGTCCGGTTTATGCTGCGCAGAGTTCGTTCTGAATCAATCTAATTTATTTTTTATCATCTAATCATATTGTACTTCTAAAATAATTGTGCTTGTAGATGATATATGTTGGTTGTGGGATGGATGATTAATCTTGTATATATGTAGAGAACTGTTGTAGTAACTTCATTTCAAGTTGGCGTTTGAGATACTTTTATTGGTTTGTGACATCAAGGTGTATTATCAATGTGATGATCATGACAAGTTAGAATTTATCATTTCTGAATTTTTATGGATCCCGAGAGGGGTACTCTCGAGTTTATATTATTATGTTTCTCCATAAGTAGGCGATGTCAAGACGAAACATATTTATGATTGCCTGGATGATTTTTGAGTTCAGTTATCTGATTGGATTGAGAATAGTAGGCAGATGTTCACCGAAGTATCGTATTTGTATTGGATATCACATCCGACTAGTATTTACAAAGGAGGTACTGTTGAATTTTTTTTGAATTTGAAAATGATTATGATAATCGGTCAGTTTAAATGAATGTTATGTTAATTGAGGACTTTAGAAAACTGGGACGTTACATCTTGCTAGATTGCTGTGGATCCACAGAATTGTCGCGGGTTCGCGGCAATGATCTGGCCAAATGGCTAGATCCTGGGGGAGGATGCGTTGATTTTTTCTGTTTGCATGTATTATCCACTTGGTTTCTCTGTTTGAGCAATAGATTTGATAACATCCTCCTTGGTCTTTAAGCTAATCAAATGGATCTATATAAATCTAAATTTAATTGGTTTTTATTTGGTATTATCTCTCTGGTATGCCCTGATCTTCAACTTATCTTCTGAAGAAATTTGTCCCAATTCTTGATTTGATTTAATTCTGAATTTAATTGGGCTATTGGGCTCATTTTCTCTCCTTCTCCATAAAACAAGGCTTGCATAATATTAGACAATATATATAATTAGATAGCAGAGTTTATTAAGATAAATATGCGAATATGACAATAAATAATGTGATATTAGTAACCGACCATACCCCCACACCTTTCTTATACTCGTCCTCGAGCAAAACAAGAAAACTAGAGTTAACCTAATCTAACTCACTTTCGTAGGAATCACGGTTGTACTTAGCACGTGCAACAAGCCGTTAAACCTCTATGTTACCCCCTAGATAATGAGTTTTGTCTCCTGAGGGTTTTCAGTGAATTACACCAACAAATCCATAAAAAAAGAGAAAAAGAGTGTTGTATTTTTGAAAATGCATTTTGATAAATGGGAAAACATATTTGAAGTATTCTTTGCAAAAATTCAAGTAATCTATAAGTTATAGAAAAACCAAACTTTTCATTCTCAAACTTAGTTTCTATTCAAAAACTTATTATCAATCAAGGTAAGGAGTCAAAATGTATTTCTCATCTAGTCTATTATTTTACCCTAAGACATACGCACCTTCGTGACCGTGAATATTTGACTTAAGATTCTTCAACTCTATCTTTTATGCCTTATTTTTACATATTATATGGCGGTAATATCTTTTAATTCTATTAGGCTTTCTAATTTGCCCATGTAACGAGTCTTAAGTTGGTGACTCCCAAATCAGATGGTCTTAGGGTACCGGGTGAGTAAACTCCCTAAGAACTTAAGGGCTCAAGCAAACAAGGCCATAAAACTAAGGTTTTTATTTATACTATGAACCACTTTTAGGTGTGAATACTTATACTTTATATGAGGCACAAATACCCAGCTTAATCAGAAGATTTTTAATATATATATTTATATTTATATTTATTTTTTCTTTGATAAGACATAGGAATCTTTATTTTTGAACCCTAAGTGTGTAAGTGTATGAACTATGCATATTCATCAAGGTAAAAAATCAAGTCTAAAGTATTTTTTCAAATTTTCTTCCTAACAGATTGCACACATTTATTGCATTATTTTTATTATATTTTCACATTTATCATATAATAAATTTGCTAAATTTCTTGTCTTAAATGTCTATTTGCAGAAGATAATTATGGGGAGAAAGAGGATAAAATTAAATAAATATCACTTAAATTCAGATTTAACTAGATCTATTTGGTTAGAGGAGGATGATCCCAAATCCAATTGGTAAATTCAGTTTTTGGTGAATCAAGTGATTAAATCTAAAGATCAACTGAGAATAACGTTAAATACAGAGTGCAAATCCAAAGGGATAAATGGATAGAGAGAAGATCAACGGATGAGATGAAGCAAATTTGACTCAGATTCTGATTGGATACATTTTAGTATTTGAATCATAACTTTCGCTACCAAAATTGAAATTTAATGATTCAAGATGATCCAAAAAGAAAACTTAAAGGACTAAAACTCTTAAGTTGATCATTATTTTAAATTTTATCATTTGATAAGTTATATTCAGCAATCAACACGCCAACAAGTTGCAGATCAGAACTGAATATCCACATCAAATCAAGTTTGGAGATAAGGGGAGGAATCAAATTCAGAAATATCTAACTTTTCCTATCATCATACTCCTCTAACCTCTGCATTTCTCTTATAAATACCTACAATCTCAAAGGCAAAAGGGAACGGCCTAGTAGAGAGTAGAATTTAGGCTATACCGTAGTTTGTAACTTAGGTTTTTAGTTTTCTTTCATGTAATTTTTGTTTTATTTATGTAACTGAGAGGAGATGAGACTTTCTTGGAGGAATGAGAACAAGTTTGTACTGAGAGTGACACCGGTATAAGTGATCTTTTCTTTCATTGTTATTTGAATTGAATCGAAGTTTTTTTTCTACTCTATTTTTGTTTTCGTTTGCTTTCCTCTCTTGTGTTTGTGGATCTAAATGAATCTGATAGCCTCATAGTTGCCTTGCCCTTGTAAGACCATTGATGACTTATGGTGATGAATATCCATTTCTATAGTAGTGCAGCTTGTCCCTTCATTTCATAGTGTAAATCAGGAATGGGGAAGATCCTATTTGTCATACTTCACTCGCCTTCAAATAAAGGTACATCATCGATACGGTCAAAGGTAAGCATGCGCCGAAGAGGTAAGTAAGTTTTTTTTAGATTTTAGTTTTCTTTCTTTTAAATTTTTAGTGTAAATCACCAACACTACAATCTTCCAATTTTTTTCACTCTTTTTCAATTTCTTTGTACATATCCATTTCTATTTTCTCCACTTTCTCAATCTATCACTTTCTTCCAAACTTAACTGTAGCTCCATTTTTCTCTTTTCTTTAAGAAGCTAAAGAAGAATTTTAACCATTAATTGTAGCATAAAAGAAATTTACTAAATAAGCTTCCATTGCTAGTCCCTCCTTGTGGACCACGACCTGCATAGCCACTTGTTGAAGTGGTAGAATTGAGCACCTTGCACTATTTTTATAAAATTCTAAAATTCTATATTTTATGTGCTTGTAAAAACTCAATCAAATTTTGGCGCTGTTGCCGGGGAGGGACGGTAAGTTATTCTCTTTTTAGATTTATATTTTTGGTTAACTTTCTTCTTTGTTCTTGTGTACAGATTTAACAATAAGGACTTTTTGCTGCAGTGCACATATAAGTGGCCCTGGACTCTGCTCAAGAAAGCAGAGCCTAGAAGCCTTCAGATTTGCTACTTCCAGTGACAATCTGAGTGAACTACTAACTTGTATTTTTACAGGTTGGCTGAATTGCAAAGCTAAAAATTCTGTAGTAATTTATTTTTTGTTTATCTCACTGTATTTACTTTCTAACCTCAACAGTAAAATGATGTTTGTTAAATGCTAAAAACAGTTTAGACCTACATTTAGGCATGTGTCTAATTCGTTTACATTTTATATTACTGTTGAAGAGTGCTGGAGCAAAACGTACGTATGCATAGCATATAGTTTAGGAAACTTTCTTGGGTGATAATTGCTTGTGAATGTTACTTTTCTATATCTTGCACACTTTGCACAATCAATCTTAAGGGCTTATCCTATAAACAAGATAAGGTGGGGAAGTCATTACCCTCCCTTAGCCCACAAACAATCTCCTCACTCATTAACGAAAGCCTAACTAAAACTGAGTAGACGTTGGCCCTAGGAACATATAAGACTCAAATAGGAGACTGACCTAAGGAAAAAGTTGATTTGAATTTGACTCTTGTCAAATCAGTGTCTAAGGTTAGGGATTGAGGGGCAAAACCCCAAAGGCTGGTGGTTTGGCATAATTAGGCCCGTTGCTTTACGCACGGATTCCTTCCACCAATTTTGCCCCCACCTGGCCGATTAATTTGTGGTCAGATTCGGCAATATACCCCCCGTGGATAGTCTAACTAGTTAGGAGTCGTCTAGGTCTAAGGTTTACCCTAACTTAGGCTAAATTATTTTTTTTCTTTTTATTTGTTTGCTTATTAGTTTATTTTTCTTTATTTGTGTTTGACATTTCTTGTGTGATATGGCTTATAACAACAATTTTTCCAACTTTAATGGTAATCCATGTTACACCCCGATCTCTTTTTTAGATATTACCAACCTGGCATATCATAATTTTAACCAACCTAGTGTGCCAGATTGGTCTTATCCGAATCATTACGCGCCCCAGTCTCAATACTATGAACATGACTGGAATGATCATCACTACTCTTAATCAATGGGGATACAACTCTCCCGAGTCATATTGTCAACTACCCTACCAACATCCAGCTTCATACACTCCTTCTCTTGAATAACCATTAGAAGAATCAATTGACTGAGAAAAGATGATGGAAGCCTTAGATGAGCTTGAGCGATGAATTCAAATTTTAGAAGACTTAAAATCCTGTCAAAATTTTCAAGTCACAGATCCTTACTCTATTTTTCAAGAAGAACATGCCAACTTAGAAAAGAGTATGAAAATTATGATTCAATGCTAAAATAATCCACTCGATATGATAGAAGCAAGAATTAGTAGATTGGTGAACATGCGTAGGAATAAGGAAACTCTCCCTATTCAATCTTTGATTATTCCCAACACTTTTAACCATATTGATGAAAACCAAGAATCATGGTATCTTGAAGACTTTGCCCAAGATTCAGTTTCACCACAAAGCCTTGAACTTGATCAATATCAACCTATTGACGAATTGACAAGTTTTCATTTTAATGAGATTGAACTTGATCATGAATGTGAACCCGATCCCCAATTGTGATTCAGTTTCCATCTTCGAATCTATATTGACTCAGGTATTCTTACCCAATTTGGACCACTTTTTCGAGCCAATATTTATTCCTGTACCCATAGATTTAGAAATTGAGTCACCGACTTTGGATAGTCACATTCCATTGATGGAAAAAGAATGTGAATATCAATTCTTGGACTTGGACTCAACGCTTCAACAAAAACTAACTCTTGAACCCAAAGTTGATTTTCCCTTGTTAGTATTGGTTCCTGAATCTATTATTCTTGAGTCCAAGTCAACCATTCCACCAAGTCACATTTTTTTGTTGGATATAGGTATAAACATGATGATCCGTGATGATTTTTCAGGACTAGTCATGTAAAGGGAGTAAGTTTCACGATAGGATCTTTCGTGATCCTATTCATATTGACGAATCTAAATATATAAATAAAAAAGAGGTCAATAAAGGTGATTCAGTGAACCACCATATTATCTTGATTGGGTAGCAGCGCTTGACCCAATCAGACCACCACCAGAACCATCACCTTAAGATAATATTTTCCTTCCCCTTCTTCTTTTTCATGCATCTATGCATTAATTTATACATTGAGGATAATGCATGAGATAGGTGTGGAGGAGGGTTCTAACATAACTTAGGTTTTCTTTTTATTATTCAAAAAAAATTATTAACATTTTCTTTACTTTTAAAAACTTTTTGAAAATAGAAACAATATTTTGACATATTTTTTTCTTTGTTTTTGGGATTTAGGTTCTTTTGTAGATATAGAGAAGTTGTATCTCTGTTTTCTAATTTGTAGTTGGGTTCTGACATAACTTAGGGTTTCTTTTTATTATTCAAAAAAATATTAACATTTTCTTTACTTTTAAAAACTTTATGAAAATAGAAACAATATTTTTAAATATTTTATGTAAGAAACTAAGTCAATTTTAAGGATTAGGAGAATCACAATTAGGATTGATTCTTATGCCTTATAAAAAAAGAAAAAATATATATATGTATGAAAAATAAACAATATAATTATTGATTAGTGATTGAGATTTCACCTGCACAAAAATATAGAATTTCAGAACTTTTATAACAATAGTGCAAGGTGCTCAATCTACCGCTATAGCAAGTGGCTATGCGGGTCGTGATCCACAAGGAGGGATTAACGATGGAAGTTTTTTTAGTAAGTACTCTTTTAAGTTACATTCAATGGTAAAAGATCTTCTTTTAGTTCTTTAAAAGTAAAGAGAAAGATGGAGTTACAGTTAAGTTAGGAAGAAGGTGGTAGATTGAGAAGGTAGAGAAAATAGAAAATAGATATATACAAATAAATCGAAAATAGTGATAAAAGAGTTGGGTGTTGATGGTGTTGGTAATCTAAACTAAAAAATTAATAGAAAGAAAACTAAAACCTAAAAAATTTACTTACTTACCTCTTTGGTACCTGCTTACCTTTGACCCGTATCGACGATTTACCTTTACTTGAAGGCGAGCGAAGTATGACAAATAAGATCTTCCCCATTCCCGATCTATACTATGAAATGAAGGGACAAGCTATACTACCATAGAAATGGATATCCATCACCATAAGCCATCAACAACACTTGCAAGGGTAAGGCAACTTTGAGGCTATCGGATTCACTTGGACTCACAAACACAGAAGAGGGAAGCAAAAAAAAAGAATAAAGAAGAAAAGAAACTTCGATTTGATTCAAATAATAATGAAAGAAAACTTACTTACACCGGTGTCACCTTCAGTACAAACTTGATCTCATTCCTCTATGAAAATATCCTCTCCTCTTAATTACATAAAGAAAATAAAAATTACATAAAAGAAAACTAAAAACTTAAGTTACAAACTACAGATTAGCCTAAATTTTACTCTCTGCTTGGTCGCTCCCTTTGCCTTTGAGATTGCAGGTATTCATAAGAGAAGTGTAGAGGTTAGAGGAGTATGAAGATAGGAGAAGTTGGATATTTTTAAATTTGAATCCTTCCCTTATTTCCAAACTTTATTTGATGTGGATATTCAGTTCTGATCTGTAACTTATTGGCATGTTGATTGCTGAATATAACTTATCAAATCATATAATTCAAAATAGTGATCAACTTAAAAGTTGTAGCCCTTTAAGTCTTCTTTCTGGATCATCTTGAATCATTAGATTTGAATTTTGGTAGCGAACGTTATGATTTAAATACTAAAATGTATCCAGTCAGAATCTGAGTCAAATTTGCTTCATCTCATCCGTTGATCTTCTCTCATCCATTTATCCCTTTAGATTTGGACTCTGTATTTTATGTTATCCTCGGTTGATCTTTAGATTTGACTACTTGATTCACTAAAACTGAATTTAACCAATTAAATTTGGGATCATCCTCCTCTAACTAAATAGATCTAGTTAAATTGAATTTAACTGATATTTATTTGATTTTATCCTCTTTCTCCCCATGATTATCTTCTGCAAAATAGACATTTAAGACAAGAAATTTAACAGATTTATTATATGATAAATGTGAAAATATAATAAAGAATAATGTAATAAATGTGTGCAATCACACCCCCATACCTATCTTTTGCTCGTCCTCGAGCAAAACAGCAAAACTAAATAAAAAATTATTAGTCCATTTTCGCAGGTTACACGATTACACTGAGCATGTACAACAAGCTGTTAAACCTCTAGGTTTCCCCTAGAGGATGAGTTTTGTCTCGTGAGGGTTTTCAGTGGATTGCACCCACAAAATCCATAAAAAAAAGAGTAAAATGATAGTATTTTGAAAACACATTTTGAGAGAAAAATATTTTAAATATTATTGTAAGATTAAGTAACCTATAAGTTATAGGAAAACTGAAGTTTTCATTCCTAAACTTAATCTCTATTCAAAAATTTGTTATCAATCAAAGTAAGGAGTCAAATTATACTTCTCATATAGTCTATTACTTTACCGTAAGTCATATGCACCTTCGTGACCGTAAAGTTTTGACTAAGGGTTCTTTAACTCTAACTCTTATGCCTTATTATTTATTTATTTATTTATATATTTTCTATTTTATTTTTGGTGGTATTATTTCTTAGTTCTATTAGCCTTTCTAATGTGCCCATGTAACGAGCCGTTAATCAGTGACTCCCAAACTAAATGGTCTTAGGGCACTGGGTGAGAAAATACCCCAAGGATTTAAGGACTCGAGCAAACAAGGCACAAAACTAAGAATTTTATTATATTAACCACTTTAGGCGTGAATACTTATACTTTATGAGGCACAAATACCCAGCTTAATCAGAGAGTTATATATATTCCCTTTTTCTTTTTTTTTAAAATAAGGCATAAGAATCTTTATTTTTGAACCTTAAGTGTGAAGTGTATGAAACATGCATATTTCATTAAGGTAAAATAAAGACTGAATTACTTTCACAAATTTTCTTCCTAACCTTAGATATCAAATAAATAATCTTATTTTGATCAAGTATAAGAAATTTTAATTTTGATTTTCCTATTCCTTAAAATTGACTTAATTTCTTACAAAAAATATGTCAAAATATTATTTCTATTTTCAAAAAATTTTAAAAGTAAAGAAAATGTTAATTTTTTCTTTTTTCTTTTTAATAAAAAGGAAAACCTAAGTTATATTAGAACCCTCCGCCACACATATCTCATGCATTGTCCTCAATGTATGAATTAATGAATAAATGCATGAAAAAGAAGAAGGGAAGGAAAATATTACCTTAAGGTGGTGGTTCCGGTGGTGGTCTGTTTGGTCCACGAAATGCGGCCCAATCGAATTGAAACCTCTTTAATATAACCACTAAAATGTATATATAAAATATTTTTATTAAGAATTTTACCCCATATAATCTCCAAATTTCACAAATAATTTCGGAGTCAATTTTATCAACACTCTTATCCCAAAATGGAGTGTGAAAAGATGGAATGATTGACTTGGACTTAGGAAGTACGGGAACTAATACCGACTCAGAAAAGTGACTTAAGCTAAGTAAAGATTTAGAAGTCGAGATTGATTCAGGAAGTGGGTTCAAATCAAGAAGTTGAAACTCAAGTCCACAATCATTTCCCAACAACAGAATGTGACTTAACATTAGTAATTCAAGTTAAAGAATGACAGGTGTGGAAATCAAATCTGACTCTAAAATATTACTCAAGTTGAAACATGAGTCAATATTGATTCAGGAATTTGAACTAGATCACAAATTTAAGAATCTAGGTCACATTTCTCATTGAGTTCAATTTCATAAAAATGGGAACTTTCCAATTTGTCAATGGGACTTTCAAAAGTATGAAATTTGTCAAGTTCAATATGATGATCATAAAAGATTGGCGATTCAATTTCATGATGAATTGGCACAAGATCCAATGTTGACTCGAAAAAAAGATTGAAATCAGGTGAAGACACCGGAGTCATTATTGAATCAGGAAGTAGAATTGAATTACCAAGTTTAGGTTCAGGATCATATTCATTCTCAAGTTCAATTTCATGAAAGGGATAACTTGCTGATTGGTCGCTAATGTTGCATATTTAGTATCATATTTTCATACTTATTATAAAATAAAATCTGCATTGTCCTAATTAATTGTTTAATTTATTTGCAGGCCCATTCTTTAAGGAGATGAAGAGAAATGAGCCCAAAAGCTCTCCAAATTTCTGAATTAAATCAGAATTAATTCGAGCTCACTGAATCAGGGCAAAATCAAGAGGTTGAAAACTGGTTGAGAAGAATCCTCTCAGAATCGATCGGTTGAAGTAAAGATCAACGGCCATTTCTTCAAAATCTCGGAACTAAACTACAAATCCAACCCAAGATAAAGACAGAACGAGACGCCGGGGAGACCCACCAACAGGGTGTGGCCACCTGGCCACACCCTGGCCGCGGAAACGCGGCCAAAGCCGCGTTCTGCGGCTTGGTTGTGGAGTTAGGGGGAGCGTTTGCTCCCCCGATCTCCCCGGGATCCTGTAGGTTGGGTTTTTGCCTATAAAAGGCCAGTATTTTCACTGAAAATGCGACGACCATGCAGAGATAGGATTTAAACTAGTTTTCCATTTTTTAGTTTAGGTTTTTGTTTCTCTTTTTCATGTAATTTTAGTTTTAATTTATGTAATTCAGAGGAGATCAGACTTTCATCGAAGAACAAGAATGAAACTTAAGCTGAGAGTGACACTGGTGTAAGGTTCTTTCTTTTCTTTGATTGTTATGAAATCGAATCTATGTTCTTTCTTTATATGTACTTCTTTTTAGTTTCTTCTTCCTCTTCTTTTCTACTTCACTTTTCTTTTTGGTACAATTGTCTTCCAAGTGAGTCTAAAAGCATCGAAAGAGCCTTGCCTTTGCGAGTGCCACCGATAGCTCATGACGATGAATTGAGTCTCTCTCTGTATCATTTCATGCTTGAGTTGTCTTGATGATGTAATGTGGAAGAGACCAATAATCAACTCTTATGGGCTATGCGCTGATTGCCTCCAATTCAAGGTAACATCGTAGCTGAAGATTCAAGGTAAGCTTTTGGTGAAAAGAAGGTAAGTAATTGTTTTTATTTCTTTTCTTTTATTTCTGTAAATTAAATCACCAACGCTACATTTTTCAAATCTTCTTTCATTCTTTTTCAACTCATTTGTACATAGTCGCTTTCTGATTCTCTCCACTTTCTCATTCTACCGTTTTCTTTCTAACTTTAACATAACTCATTTTTTCATTTTTCTTTCTTAAAAACAAAGAAAAACTCTCGTTTTGTCTTCATTAAGATTTCAATAAAGAACCGAGAACGCTTCTATCGCAAAACCCTCCTTGTGGATCACGACCCGCATAGCCACTTGCTATAGCGGTAAGAATTGAGTACTTGCACATCTTCATTCTAAATCTAAAATTCTTTATTTTGTGTGCAGGTTTAGCTTCAATCAAATTTTGGCGCCGTTGCCGGGGAGGGTAACGTTTTTATTGAAATCTGAATTTTTATTGAAAATTTTTTAGAACTAAAACGAATTTTCTTCTCTGTTGCAGGTTATAGGGAAAGCAAAGCAGGAAATTAAGATTGCAGTAACATACAAGTGATCTTGGGCCTCTGCTCTAGAAAGCAGGACAAGGGCCCTCTGTTTTGCCGCGTTTTCGCGGCCAAAGCCGCGGATCCGCGGCAAAGAAGAGTTGACTACTAATAGGTTTTGTGCAGGGTTGCTTGCTTTGCAAAAACATAGCTTGCTGCAACTTTTTTTCTTATATGCCATCACCATAAGCCTGCTAATAAACCAACAGTAAAATACTTGTTGAAAAGATAAAAAATTGATTAGACGTTTGCATTTTAGGCACGTGTCTTTTCAATTCTTTTATTTTACTGTTGAAGAGTGCTGGAGCAAGGTACGTTCGCATTGCATGTAGAATAGGACTCACCTCTTGGTTGATTTACATTGCTTAGAGTGAATCTTATTTACATATCTTGTACACTTGTACAAACTTATCTTAAGGGCACTAACCCATAACAAGATAAGGTGGGGATTTAATCACCCTTCCTTAGCCCAAAAATCAGATTCCAAGCACTCACTAACCCAAGCCTAACTAAAATGAGTAGACGTTGGCCCTAGGGACATCTCGGACTTAATTAGGAGATTATCCTAAGGGGGAAGGTGTTGGAATTTGACTCCTGCAAAATCAGTGTCGAGGAAAGGGATTAAGGGCTGAAAGCCCGAAGGTTGGTGGTTATTTAATTAAGAAACGTCTTTGACGGAAAACCTCCCACCAACCTTGCCCTGACCTGGCTGATTAGCTTGTGGTCAAAGTCTGCATTAGACCTCCCGTGGACAGTCTAATCAGTTAGGAGTCGTCTAGGTCATAGGTCTACCCTAACTTAGTTAGAATTTTCTCTTTTTATTTGTTTGCTTATTTGTTTGTTTTTTCTTTCTTTTTTGTATTCTATTATGTGATATGGCTTATAATAATAATTTTTTTAACTTTAATAATAATCCATATTACACACCGAGTTCATTTTCGGATATTACCAACCCGGCATATCATGACTTTAACCAACCTAGTGTGCCGGATTGGTCTTATCCGAATCAATATAACCCATGCCCCCAATCTAATAACTATAATTTCCATAATAATTTCAACTCTTCACCAAGTCAGTAGGGATTCACCTCCCCCGAGCATAATTTTCAACCAACTTGTCCTCCTTCTCCACCTAGTCCACAATATTTTCAAGACTCATACTCAGTTCCACCAGTCCAAAATAGGAAACCATCAATTTTGGAAAGGACTATGTGTTGGCCCAAAGGCCTTCCACCCTAGTTTTGATGATGATTAACTCATATAGTTATGTGTACTAATAATCTTGCAATGTTTAAATTTCAGATATTTAACAAGATATTAGTTGGTGAAAGCTTCCACACATCTTTCACAAGGCGATTCAAGAGCCTAAGCATCAAAGATGATATCTAGCACTCATTGGAGTCGAGCTTGGTGAATCACGGTTTGGACCGAGTCAACTTGGAGACGGCGCTCTACAAGAAGACTTAGGTTTCACTAGTTTAGTTTGTGTTTAGATCTAAATTGTAAAGATTAGATTAGTATGATATGCTCAAGTTCACAACACACACGTTTTATGTTTAGATATTGGTTTTCGGTTTTTGGTTTAACCGATCTTGGTTTTCATGAATAGATATTATATCAAAACAAGTTTACATGATTTAGTGTATATATGATTTGTTCTATATACATGCATGCTTCTATTGCTTAAACAAACTTAGTTTGATAGTCTACTTCATGAGTTTTATGTTTTGGTATTTATGACAAAACATATCTTTGGACTTAATGACAAAAACTATGATATGTATATGTTTCATGTATATTTGATTTCTATCCATATGCATCATGCTTCAAAATGATTAGATATCATGTTTTTGTATCTGGATGAGTTTTGGACAAAATGTATTTTCTATTCAAGAATTCAAGTTTTAGAAAATACCGGTTTTGGTTTTTGGCAAAATTTCTATGACACAAAAATAGTCAAATATGTTTGAAATTGTGTTGGGATTTTTAACACAAGTTTGTATTTCAATATAAAATGACAAAACTATTTTTGTGGAATTTTAGAGATTTTGTGGATTTATTATAATATATTTTTACTTCATTTTTTCTGTCCCAGGAAATGGCTGACAGGCCTGTACGGTCGACCGAGCGGTCGACCGCACCAAGGCCAGGTCGACCGTGCGGTCGACCGACGTGCACAGAGCTGTACACGTCTGGCAGCCTTGTGGGCCGGTCGACCGGACGGTCGACCGGACTGAGAGCAGTCTGCTCTCTGTTTGTTTCGGTCGACCGGGCGGTCGACCGGTAGCTGCCAACGGTCAAAAAATGACCGTTGCGCGGTCGACCGGGCGGTCGACCGCTAGGGTATTTCTGGCAGTTCTGCGCCAACGGCTATTTTCTGGATTAGCCTATAAATACCCTTTTGGCAAGAGTTTTTCTCTAAGATTTTTTGTGCGAATTTTTACATACTCTCTGGTGTTTTTACTGTAATCAAAAGAAGTTTTTGAGCTTGAATTGAACAATCCTTTTGGTGTTTTTATTAGGGTTTGAAAAATCAAAGAAAGGGTTTTGGGAAAAGATTTTGATTGAACTTCTCTATCTTAGTTTCAGTTTTTCCCAAGGATTTTTCTTTGTGATTTCTGATTTCCATTCCTTTGGTTTTCTCCACACTTGAGCAAAAATCTACTATCTTTTCTATAGGATCTTTGTGTGTGGGAAAAGAGATTGTTTGTGGTTGTTGTTGAACCACCAAGTTGTAAACCCTCTACACTTTGCTTTGTGCTTTTCCCTCTTGGGTTGAGGAGGTTGTTTGTGCAAGTGGTTTGTATCACTCAAGTTGTGAGGTGATCCTTGCTTGGTTTTGTGCTAATCCCTCGGGTTGTGAGGTGATTGTTTGTAGGCTTGGAGTTGTGCCTCAAGGAGGAGGTTGTGTTGTAAGGAGAGGAGTTGGGTACTCCTTGTATTGTGATTGCCCCAAATCCTCGGTGGAGGTTCCCTTTGTGGGAGTCCTTTGTGGACAAGCTAGTGGACTTAAAATCCTTCTGGGTGAAGGCGGGGATGTAGAGCTGGGTCCTCGAACCTCGAAACATATCTTGGTGTTTGCGCTTGTTCATTGACTCTTACTCTCTCTCTCTCTCTCTTTACTTTGTGCCTTGCATCTATTCATATTGCTCATACATACTTATATGCTTGGCTTGGTTGTGCGCATCTCTTGTTGAAATTGCAAATTAGTTTTTAATTCCGCATTGTGTTGACTAGATTAGCATAATCACCTATTCACCCCCCTCTAGGTGATCTTTCACTATGCGTGAGTCCAAACAAAAATCACAAAATCTGATGGACTCACAATTTCACCACCATTTCCTAGACAACACTTCATCTTTTCATCAAAACAATGAACCCATCAACTATGAAAAGATGCTTGAAGCCATGACTCAGGCTCAAAACGCTCGTAATCGTGACATAGATATGATGGTCGAATCTCTACGTTCCCACCGTTTGACCAGTTCTGATGTCACTAACCATTCTGTTAGAGCCAAAGAGTCATGTTATTTTGGAAATCAAAGTTCCATTTCAGAACAATCATTTGAACTTGCCCAAACTCTAAATGATATTGATAGTTTGACAAGTTATCCCTTGCCTGAAATCGAACTTGAAAATGAATATGATCATGAACCTCAACTTAGTGATTCAATTCTACTTCCTGATTCAATTATGACTCCGGTGTCTTCACCTGATTTCAATCTCTTTCCCTAGTCAACATTGGATCCTGTGCCAATTCATCATGAAATTGAATCACCCATTTTTGATGATCATATTGAACTTGACCAATTTTACACTTTTAAAAATCCTATTGACAAATTGGCAAGTTCTCATTTTTTTGATATTGAACTCAATGAGATATGTGACCTAGATTCTCAAATCTGTGATCCAGTTCAACTTTCTAAATCAATATTGACTCTTGTTTTGTTACCAAACTTGAGTAATATTTTAGAGTCAGTTTTGATTCCCCCACCCATCATTCTTGAACTTGAATCACCAATATTAAGTCACATTCTATTGATAGAAAATACATGTGGACTTGAGTTTCAACTTCTTACTTGGACACACTTCTTGAACCAATCTCGACTCCTGAACTTTACTTGACTTAAGTCACCTTCCTGAGTCGGTATTAGTTCCTATACTTCCTGAGTCCAAGTCAATCATTCTATCATTTCATACTCCATTTTGGGACAAGGTGGTTGAGAAATTTGACTCCGAAATCAATTATGGAATTTGAAATTAGATGGGGTCAAATATTTAATAAAAATCCTTTATGGATTCATCATTTTAATGGGTTATATTAAAGAAATTTCTGGTTGGTTCCTTCGAACCCCACGAAAAGTTGATTGGGCCACATTTCGTGGACCAATCAGACCACCACCGGAACCACCACCTTAAGGTAACATTTTCCTTCCCTTTCGTCTTTTTCATGCATCTATGCATTAATCCATACATTGAGGACAATGCATGAGATAGGTGTGGGGGAGGGTTCTAACATAACTTTTGTTTTTCTTTTTATTAAAAAAAATTTTTTTTCTTTGTTTTTAAAAACTTTTTGAAAATAGAAAAATATTTTGACATATTTTTTGTAAGAAATTAAGTTAATTTTAAGGAATATGAAAATCTAAATTAGGATTTCTTATACTTGGTCAAAATAAGATTATTTGTTTGATTTTTAGGGTTAGGAAGATAATTTGTCAAAGTAATTTAGTCTTGATCTTTACCTTGATGAAATATGCACACCTCATACACTTACACACTTAGGGTTCAAAAACAAAGATTCTTATGCTTATATATATATATATATATATATATATATATATATATATATATAATAAAAAAAATATGAACGAATCTAATTATTGATTAGCTAGGTACTTTGGCTAAGCAAGCCTTAGTATTTATGCGAAAGATAATTAGATAAGTTTAAGAAATATATATAAAATCCTCTGATTAAGCTGGGTATTTGCGCCTAATAAAGCATCAGTATTCACGCCTAAAAGGGGTCCATATAATAAATTCTTAGTTTTGTGGCCTTGTTTGCTCGAGTCCTTAAGTCCTTTGGGTGTTTTCTCACCCGGTGCCCTAAGACCGTTTGGTTTGGGAGTCATCGATTAAAGGCTCGTTACATGGGCAGATTAGAAAGCCTAATAGAACTAAGGAATAACCACCAAAATATATATATATATATAAAAATAATTAAGGCATAAGAGTTAGAGTTAATGAACCCTTAGTCAAAATTTTCACAGTCACAAGGTGCATATGACTTAGGATAAAGTAATAGACTAGATGGGAAGTACAATTTGACTCCTTACCTTGATTGATAACAATTTTTTGAATAGAGACTAAGTTTAGGAATGAAAAATTCAGTTTTCCTATAACTTATAGATTGCTTAGATCTTACAATTATATTTCAAATATTTTTCCCTTTCAAAATGCTTTTCGAAAATACTAACTCTTTATTTCCCTTTCTTTATGGATTTGTGGGTGTAATCCGCTGAAAATCCTCACGAGACAAAACTCGTCCTCTAGGGGAAACCTAGAGGTTTAACTGGCTTGTTGCACATGCTCAGTGCAATCGCGTGACCTGCGAAAGTGGTCCAATAATCCTTAGTATAGTTTAGTTGTTTTGCTCGAGGACGAGCAAAAGATCGGTATGGGGTGTGATTGGTCGCTAATGTTGCATATTTAGTATCATATTTTCATACTTATTATAGAATAAAATCTGCATTGTCCTAATTAATTGTTTAATTTATTTGCAGGCCCATTCTTTAAGGAGATGAAGAGAAATGAGCCCAAAAGCCCACAAAATTCTGAATTAAATCAGAATTAATTCGAGTTCACTGAATCAGGGCAAAATCAAGAGGTTGAAAACCGGTTGAGAAGAATCCTCTCAAAATCGATCGGTTGAAGCAAAGATCAACGACCATTTCTTCAAAATCTCGGAGCTAAACTGCAAATCCAACCCAAGATAAAAACAGAACGAGACGCCGGGGAGACCCACCAACAGGATGTGGCCACCTGGCCACACCCTGGCCGCGGAAACGCGACCAAAGCCGCGTTTCCGCGGCTTGGTTGTGGAGTTAGGGGGAGCGTTTGCTCCCCCGATCTCCCCGGGATCCTGTAGGTTGGGTTTTTGCCTATAAAAGGCCAGTATTTTCACTGAAAATGCGACGACCATGCAGAGATAGGATTTAGACTA
The DNA here is from genome assembly GCA_038442645.1 of Agave tequilana. Taxonomy (NCBI): domain Eukaryota; kingdom Viridiplantae; phylum Streptophyta; class Magnoliopsida; order Asparagales; family Asparagaceae; genus Agave; species Agave tequilana. The sequence continues at coordinate 7,393 of JAVJIF010001368.1, read as the reverse complement.
GTTTTCCATTTTTTAGTTTAGGTTTTTGTTTCTCTTTTTCATGTAATTTTAGTTTTAATTTATGTAATTCAGAGGAGATCAGACTTTCATCGAAGAACAAGAATGAAGCTTAAGCTGAGAGTGACACTGGTGTAAGGTTTCTTTCTTTTCTTTGATCGTTATGAAATCGAATCTATGTTCTTTCTTTATATGTACTTCTTTTTAGTTTTCTTCTTCCTCTTCTTTTCTACTTCACTTTTCTTTTGGTACATTGTCTTCCAAGTGAGTCTAAAAGCATCGAAAGAGCCTTACCTTTGCGAGTGCCACCGATAGCTCATGACGATGGAATTGAGTCTCTCTCTGTATCATTTCATGCTTGAGTTGTCTTGATGATGTAATGTGGAAGAGACCAATATTAAACTCTTATGGGCTATGCGCTGATTGCCTCCAATTCAAGGTAACATCGTAGCTGAAGATTCAAGGTAAGCTTTTGGCGAAAAGAAGGTAAGTAATTGTTTTTATTTCTTTTCTTTTATTTCTGTAAATTAAATCACCAACACTACATTTTCCAAATCTTCTTTCATTCTTTTTCAACTCATTTGTACATAGTCGCTTTCTGATTCTCTCCACTTTCTCATTCTACCGTTTTCTTTCTAACTTTAACATAACTCATTTTTTCATTTTTCTTTCTTAAAACAAAGAAGAACTCTCGTTTTGTCTTCATTAAGATTTCAATAAAGAACCGTGAACGCTTCTATCGCAAAACCCTCCTTGTGGATCACGACCCGCATAGCCACTTGCTATAGCGGTAAGAATTGAGCACTTGCACATCTTCATTATAAATCTAAAATTATTTATTTTGTATGCAGGTTTAGCTTCAATCACTTGCCAAAACATCAATTTCATTTTTAAAATTTTGGGTTTGGGCAAGTTCAAATGGGTGTGCTGAAATAGAATCTTGTTTTCTAAAATAACGTGATTCTTCTGCTCTAACAGAATGGTTAGCGACATTAGAAATGGTCAAATGGTGAGAATGGAGAATTTGGACCATTATATCTATGTCATGATTACGAGCGATTTGAGCCTGAGTCATAGCTTCAAGCATCTTTTCATAGTCGATTGTTCATCATTTTGTTGTGATTGGATTTGAAAAGATGAAGTTTTGTTTTAAAATTTGTGGTGAAATTGTAAGTCCGTGAGATTTTGTGATTGTTACTTGGACTCACGCATATTCATTTTCAAGATTGATAGTTTTCTATTTTGAACTGGTGGAACTGCGTATGAATCTTGGAAATATTATGGACAAGATAAATATGGAGGACAAGTTGGTTGAAAATTAGCCTCAGAGGAGGTGAATCCCATTGACTCTGTGAAGAGTTGAAATTATTTTGAAAATTATGGTCATTCGATTAAGGGCATGAGTTATATTGATTTAGATAAGACTAATCCGACATAGTAGGTTGGTTAAAGTTATAATATGCCGGGTTTATAATATCCAAAAAGAGTTCGGGGTGTAATATGGATTACCATTAAAATTGAAAAAATTATTATTATAAACCATATCACACAGGAAATGCAGATATAAACAAAGAAAAACAAACAAATAAGCAAACAAATAAAAAGAAAAACAATCTAACCAAGTTAGGGTAAACCTTAGACTAGATGACTCCTAACTGGTTAGACTGTCCACGGGGGGTATATTGTTGAATCTGACCACAAGTTAATTAGCCAGGTAGGAGAAAGATTGGCGGGAGGTATCTGCTTAAAGTAACGTGTCTAATTATGCTAAACCACTAGCTTTTAGGGTTTCACCCCTCAATCCCCAACCTTAGACACCAATTTGGTAAGAGTCAAATTCAAATCAACTTTCCCCTTAGGTCAGTCTCCTATTTGAGTCTGAGATGTCTCTAGGGCTAACGTCTACTCAGTTTTAGTTAGGCTTGGTTAGTGAGTGAGGAGATTGTTTATGGGCTAAGGGAGGGTAATGACTTCCTCACCTTATCTTGTTTATTGGACAAGCCCTTAAATCAATTTAGTGCAGTGTACAAGTGTATAGAAAAAAGTAACACTCAAGCAATATTTCATATAAGAATGAACCATATACTAAACGCTATGCACATATACCTTGCCTCTAGCACTCTTCAACAGTAAATAGAAAATGTAATAAAATAAACACGTGCCTAAATGAAAAGTCTAAATCATTTTTAGCATTTACAATCAACCTTTTACTGTTGTGTTAAAAATATATATACAGTGAGTCAAATAAGAAAATAGATAGCTAAGATATTAAACTTTGCAATTCAGCCAACCCGCAGAAAATACAGGTTAGTAGTTTACTCAGATTGCCACAGGAATGTAGCAAATTTGAGGGCTTCTGGGTTCTACTTTTTTGAGCAGAGTCTAGGGCCACTTATATGTCCACTGCAATAAAACTTTCTTGTTAAATCTGTACACCAAGAACAAAGAAGAAGGTTAACCAAAAGTGTAAAAATAAAAAGAGACTAACTTATCGTCCCTCCCCGGCAACAACGCCAAAATTTGATTAAGATTTCACCTACACAAAAATATAGAATTTCAGAACTTTTATAACAATAGTGTAAGGTGCTCAATTCTACCACTATAGCAAGTAGTTATGCGGGTTGTGATCCAAAGAAGGGACTAGCGATGGAAGCTTTTTTTAGCAAGTACACTTTTAATTATATTCAATGATTAACGATCTTCTTTTAGTTTTTTAAAGAAAAGAGAAAGATGGAGTTACAGTTAAGCTAGGAAGAAGGTGGTAGATTGAGAAGGTGGAGAAAATAGAAAATAGATATATACAAATAAATCAAAAAGAGTGATAAAAGAGTTGGGTGTTGATGGTGTTGGTAATCTAAATTAAAAATTTAAAAGAAAACTAAAACCTAAAAATTTACTTACTTGCCTCTTTGGTGCCTGCTTACCTTTGACCCGTATCGACGATTTACCTTTGCTTGAAGGCGAGTGAAGTATGACAAATAGGATCTTCCACATTCCTAATCTACACTTTGAAATGAAGGGGCAAGCTATACTACCATAGAAATGGATATCCATCACCATAAGCACAGCACTTGCAAGGGTAAGGCAACTTCGAGGCAATTGGATTTACTTAGATTTACAAACACAGAAGAGGGAAGCAAACACAAACAAGAATAAAGAAGAAAAGAAACTTCAATTTGATTCAAATAACAATGAAAGAAAAGATTTACTTACACCGGTGTCACCTTCAGTACAAGCTTGATCTCATTCCTCCATGAAACGCTCCTCTTCTCTTAGTTACATAAAGAAAATAAAAATTACATAAAAGAAAACTAAAAGCTAAGTTACAAACTACATATTAAGCTAAATTCTACTCTCTGCTTGGTCGTTTCCCTTTACCTTTGAGATTACAAGTATTTATAGGATAAATGCAGAGGTTAGAGGAGTATGAAGATAGGAGAAGTTGGATATTTCTGAATTTGATTCCTCTCCTTATCTCCAAACTTGATTTGATGTAGATATTCAGTTCTGATCTACAGCTTGTTGGTGTGTTGATTGCTGAATATAACTTTTCAAATGACAGAATTCAAATAGTGATCAACTTAAAAATTGTATCCCTTTAAGTCTTCTTTCTGGATCATCTTAAATCATTAGATTTGAATTTCGTAGTGAAAGTTATGATTCAAATACTAAAATGTATCCAGTCAAAATCTGAGTCAAATTGCTTCATCTCATCCGTTGATCTTCTCTCTATCCATTTATCCCTTTAGATTTGGACTTCGTATTTGACGTTATCCTCGGTTGATCTTTAGATTTAACCACTTGATTCACCAAAAACTGAATTTAACCAATTGGATTTGGGATCATCCTCCTCTAACCAAATAGATCTAGTTAAATTTGAATTTAACTGATATTTATTTGATTTTATTCTCTTTCTCCCCATGATTATCTCCTACAAAATAGACATTTAAGATAAGAAATTTAGCAAATTTATTATATGATAAATGTGGAAATGTAATAAAGAATAATGCAATAAATGTGTGCAATCAATTATCTAGGTATTTTGGCCTAAGAAAGCTTGGTATTTATGCAAAAGATAATTAGATAAGTTTGAAAAAAATATTTATATATATAAATTCTTTGATTAAGCTGGATATTTGTGCCTCATGAAGCATAAGTATTCACGCCTAAAAGGGGTACATTTTACAAATAAGAACCCTTAGTTTCGTGCCTTATATGCTCGAGTGTTTAAATCCTTAGGGGTGTTTTCTCACCTGGTGCCCTAAGACTGTCTGGTTTGGGTGTCACTGACTAAAGGCTCGTGATTGGTAGTCAAAGTGCATATTATCATCATATATACCATCGCATTCGCACATTTATTCATATTATTCTGCACATTTATTAATAATTTGTAATTTATTGTGTGCAGGCCTCGAATTATCAATTTAATAATAAATAAAGCCCAATGAAGCCCAAAAGCCCATATTTGAAGCCCAAGAGTCAAATGCAAATATCATGTCAAAGTGCAAATATAAGGGTAGAGTTGCAATTATCAGAGATTAGGGAAGGTTAGACTTCTATCCACCCTAAACACCTGCAGGATCAGATTAAAAGGCCAAGATAAAGAAGAAATTCGCGGAGAGAAGATTTGAAGAAATCTGGATTAAGGGTAACTTGATTACCAAGTTACCTCGAAAATCCAGATTTAAAAGGCCAGGATTACAATTCTAGAAGCAGGCGCCCCCATGGACGGACCAGGTGAGGCCACGCGCCAAAGCGCGTGGCCAGAAACCACTAGATTGCCGCGGAACCGCGGCAAAAGCCGCGGATCCGCGGCAATTTGACCTTATCCGGATTCCAAATTTTGTGGCCAGATTCGTCCGGGACTCTGTGGCATTCTGCATCTATAAATAGCACCTGCATTGCAACATACAGAGCGTCCAGAGGCGAGCCAAGGGCCAAAGTTAGGTTTTTTCTAGGGTTTCTTTCCTTTGTAGTTAGATTTTCTTTTCTTTTTATTTAAAGAGAGAGAGAGATGATTATATTGAGGTGACACTGATGTATCTTCTCTTCTCTGCCATGGATTAAAGCAATAAAGGTATTATTTTGTTTTGTTTCTTATTTCTATGTTTTACTTTTATTCTTGTTTTCTATTTCTTTTTCTCTTTTCATCTCTGTGATTGGTGATGAGCATGCAAGCGATTACCGAACCATAAGTATACCGAAGATCGGGGTTCCAACGATATTCCATGGCGATGTTCTCCTCCTCGAGGCGTATCAACTCATGCTTGCCCAAGGCTTGATGACCTAATGCGACAACGGACTGAGTTCGATCCCAGGTTCATACGTTCAACGCCTCCGAAAAACGGTAGAAAGTATTAGGTTTTCACTTATTTTCTCCAACTCAAGTAAGTTTTCTTTTCTTCTTTTTTTTTTCTTTTTTGTAGATTAATCCATCTCTCTCCATATTCTTTTTTTCTTCGATCATTGTAAATACACAACTCATTGTAAATACCATCGTGACTAACAAAATAACTAAAAAAGATAATTTTTTAGAGTATAACTTGCTTAACGCTTCTATCGCAGTCCCTCCTTGAGGATCACGACCGCATAGCCCTGCTACCGCGGATTAGAACTGATTCCTCGCACGATATATTCTTAAATCTAATATTCATTATTTTCTGTGCAGGAAAAATCAGTCAACAAATTGGCGCCGTTGCCGGGAGGGACGGTAAGTTATCTCTAAAACAAAAAAAATTTAATTTTTAACTAATTCTTTATTCTTTTCTGTTTGCAGGTTTGGAGAACAGGAAACAGAACTTATCGCAGCAGTGGACATATAGCTATCCTGTGTCTCTGCCCTCGAAGGCAGAGCACGAGGACCTGCAACTTTGCCGCGGAAACGCGGCCAGAGCCGCGGATCCGCGGCAATTGCAGTGAACTACTCACTGAATTTTTTTTTTTGCAGGTCTCTGTAAATTAAAATACTGCTTACTGATATATTCTGTTTTGTTCTGTGATACACCTGTAAATTGCTAATAATTCAACAGTAAATCATTGGTTGTTAAAATAAAAAAATTGATTAGACGTTTGCATATTAGGCACGTGTCTTTTCAATTATTTTTATTTACTGTTGAAGAGTGCTGGAGAAGCAAGGTACGTACGCATTGCATGTAGAATAGGAATCATCTCTTGGTTGATTATCTTCTTTGAGTGAATTCTATTTATTTATCTTGTACACTTGCACGAATTCATCTTAAGGGCATAACCCATTAACAAGATAAGGTGGGGATTTCATCACCCTTCCTTAGCCCAAAAATCATATCCCAAGCACTCACTAACCCAAGCCTAACTTAAAAATTAGTAGACGTTGGCCCTAGGACATCTCGGACTCAATTAGGAGATTATCCTAAGGGGAACGGTGTTGGAAGTTGACTCTTACCAAATCAGTGTCTAGGAAGGGGATTGAGGGCCGAAAGCTCGAAGTGTGGTGGTTATTTAATTAAGGAACGTCTTTGACGGAAACCTCCCACCACTCTTGCCCTGACCTGGCTGATTAACTTGTGGTCAAAGTCTGCACCCACCTCCTGTGGACGTCTAACCAGTTAGGAGTCGTCTAGGTCATAGGTCTACCCTAACTTAGTTTAGAATTTTTCTTTTTTTTGTTTGTTTATTTGTTTGTTGTGTTGGTGTGATATGGCATATAAGATAATTCCAATTTTAATCCATATTACCACCCTAACTATTATTCGGATATTACCAACCCGGCATACTCTAACTTTGACCATCTAGTGTGCCGGAATGGTCTTATCCGAATGAATATAACCCACACCCCCCATCTTATGACTATAACTTTCATAATAATTTCAACTCGTCACAGAGTTCATGGGGTTTTCGAGTCCCCCGAGTCTAATTCTCAACCAAATTGTCCTCCATATCCATCTAGTCCACATTTTTCCCAAAATTCATACTCAGATCCACCCATTCAGATAGAACTCCATCTATCTTGGAAATGATGAGTAGGAATGAGTCCAAGCAAAAATCACCATCTTTTAGACATGATGTACGTGAGTCCCACCGACTCCAATTTATCACGATATACCCGTCCTATTTTCAAGTCCAATCAGATATGATCCACCTATCGACTATGAAGGGATGCTAGCTGCCATGACTGAGGCTAAATTAGCCCGTGATCATGACATAGATTTGATGGTGGAATGCTTACACCGGCCGCTGATTCTGATATCGATGACCACTTGATTAGAGCCGACGAACCAAGTTGCTTGGAACAACAAGTTTCTAATTCAGTACCATCTTGTGAACTTGCCGAAACTTCAAATTCTGATAATTTGGCAAGTTTTTCCTTTCCCGAATTAGAACTCGAATGTGACCTAGATTCTCAAATCTATGATCAAGT